>JAWNNO010006433.1:0-25062 GCA_035044985.1 Lordiphosa fenestrarum | reverse complement strand
AGCAAAGTTCCAAACCACTTAGCCGTGAAACGCACGCACACACACAGCTGTCAAAAGCTGGTTGCTACACTACCGCGGACAAGAACCGTAGCCGTGACACCGCACGCACACTGTCAATGGCTGGCAGGCACAAGACGAAAACAACCGGAATAAGTTTTATTTGCTTTGTTTACGTTTTCGCAAACGACCGCAACGCACACACACACGCACGACACACCGATACAAGGTTTTATGTTCTTGTTTACGCGCTCGCGACAGAGTTGTATGACCGTCTTATCAGCGTTTACCGCTATATGTGCACAGAAGTGAGACTTCTGTGGACAATATGTTCGGGCTCCGCTGGGGAATCAAAACAAAAATCGCACACTCGAGATTATTTTGGGGACCGCACAGAAAAACACGTCTGCCATTCATGCGCGTCACTTATTAGATGGTACATAGGGACAGATATAACCTGATCGCTCAGATTTTATTTTACGTGGTATGTGCCAAAGGTAGGCTTAAATCCACGGTACCCTGTACGCCCTGAAAAGGGCATAACGATACAATGAGTCTGGGTGGGTGGATGACGAGGCATTCGGCTTTTTTTTTTGTGTTTTTTTTTATCGCTTAGGTTGGGAAAACTTCTCAAGTTACTAATATATAGTTGGACTGTTATAAGCATGTACGATTCACTGTTTGAAGGCGAATCAACACGGTGAAGACCCACAGCGCCCACGTACTAGAACCTCACCTCATATGTTAATATGCGATTTTTATACCTTTAATGTTACCAAGATAGCCGGCGAAAAAAGTATTTGAGTGGTTAAGTAACCTCATTTGAGTATCCACAGTGATACATAAAAAGGCGGAAAAAATACCCAAACCAAACGAAAATGGGAGAACTTTTTTTTTCTGTTTTTTTGCCCCAAAGAGATTACAAACTAAACTTCATTCAGATCGGCTCGAAACCCCCCACAATATTTTACAGCCTAATGGGTAATGTTATCGTAATTGTTATCGTCAATGTTATTGTAATTGTTATCGTAATTATTAGTTTCAAGTCAATCGGATGAAATATAATCGGTGCAGAGCTACCCCACCCTAAGGCCAAATTCAATTCAATTTCAAGTCATTCGGGTGGAAAATAGTTATTTGCATGCAGAGTTTTTAGAGAGTTTTCCTACCCCAAGGTCAAATTTTTACACATCGGGAAATAACATCACAAATTATTGTACTTACTATCCTTACAAACTGAATACTAAGTCTTTTGGATGATTTATAGTTATTAGCATGCAGAGCTTTCCATGAATTTTCCGACCCTTTATCCAACATCGGAAATTCACATCTTAATTTACTACGCTTACTATCCTTACGAACCTTTTTGTACTTTGTACCTTAGGTTCATAGAGTATTATAAGATTGAGCAAAAGTATGTAACAGCCAGAAGGAAGCATCTCCGACACTATAAAGTACATATATTTTTGATCAGTATCAACAGCCGAGTCGATATAGCCATGTCCGTCTGTCTGTCTGACCGGCTGTCCTGTGGTATGCACACATACAGAGTACTCACTGTACCCAGTATATTTTAACTTACACACATTGTCACACTTTGCTGTAATGTTTATGTACATTCAAGTCCCACGCTCAAAGTCAAAGTAATATGATCCTTCAAACTTCATAAGTGCTGCGTCGGCATTTTTACCATAAGCTGGCCGCGCAGTTAACATGAGCCAATCCATGTGCACATAACACTCTCTCCGCACAGCGCCGCTCTGAGCGTTGTGTAAATAATAAACACATAATGTAGTCGCTCCGCTGCCAGCGTTTCTGACGTGTAAAGAGGGAATCCCACTTGGTAAAATCCATACACGACACGATCACTGGATTCTGGCGATTAATATAATATGCGGTTTATTTAATTTGAGTTAATTTAGTATGCGTTCTCCAACTTAAGCTGACTTCACTCTCGGCGTCGTTTCTTACAATTGCCCGCTGGCCTATCGCCGGTCTCGGCTTATCAAATATCAGGGTTGCTTATGAATAACATATCGATAGCTTGCATACGAGGTACTCTAGACGTTAGATTGGCTAGAGCATAATTTAAATAAATGGTTATACATGGAAACTTAATATACTTAACCGGTTATGCATGGAAACTTAATATACTTAACATATCGATTTGTCTATGTCCAGACATCAAAAATCAGAGCACATCGCCCTGCAAGATTCTGCTCCTGTCGAGCAAAGGGACGTACCCCCCTTACAAGAGGCTCTAGAGGTGTATCCCAACGATGGACCACGCCCACTCACAATAGCTGAGTACAGGGCACGCCAGCAACAAAAAACGAAACCAAAAAAGAAGAGAGGCGGACGAGAACACAAGCTGCTAGAAGAACGCAGACTTACAATCAACATGATAAAGGCTTCAAAAACGGAAGACGAAAGAAGAACCCACCAGGATAAAGTAGAAGACATCAAAGGCATCCTGAAGAACTGGAGAAAATCCAAACCACTTTGCAGAAGAGCAAAGTAACGAAAAAAGGCTGCAGTAATGCGAATGCCCCATTTTGCCTTTATTTTTAAAAAACAAAACCACAAGCGAATGAGTTCAATCTCTGCTCGTAAAATACTAACCTCTGCTATGCTTTTATACTAACAACATATGGCTGGTATTGTTTTATATAGAGCACAATAATGTAAACCAGTCATATGTCCCCTAACTAACTACCACTATTTTCCTTTCAATCAAAAAAAAATGCGAATATACATTTGATAGATAGAAAAGCGAATTTTTTTTTTAATTTTAGACCAAAGTCATATCAGATAAATGATATCAGTTTTTTATATATTGAAAAGAAGATAAAACTAAATTAGAAAACTGGATTCAGAAATAATTAATGGAAACAGGATTTCGAAAACGAGTCCCCCATTTATCGTTAATAACAAGCTTTCAATTATGTTGGACCATACAGCAAAAGTTGCGGATTCAAACGCAAATGTTACGAATACAGTCGATGTTTTACAACCGGAACAGAAACTTATAACAATATTGCTAATTATCATTGCCGTACCCGTATAACAACTTATAGGTGTATAAAGAAGAAATATATAAGTAGAGCAAACGACCTTGATAAGATTTAAAAAAAAAAAAACAATAATTTTGTCTGCATGCATTTATATTTTTTTTAAAACGAAAAACACAAAAGGAATAATAATAGAAGTTCATGCTAATTTCATAAGAAGAATTCAACAATTAGTCTCACCGACCCCAATCCAACAGGACCCAAATGTATTCGGTTCAGATTTTTCACCCCTAATACATTGCACAAAAATTCAAAAGCCAATCATATTGACCACCATTCCCGGTGTTCAGGTTAGATAGGGAACAAAATATTGGAAAAATTATTCATCTATTAGATTTCTAGTATGGAATAGCAAGATATCGCTAATAATATAAACGAAATCAGAACTAAGTTTGAAAAATCCGATAGATGCATAACTCAAAACAGACTCGTACAAGAGGTTACTGTTAAACAAGAAAGAAAGTGGATCAAGTCCGACTATAACATACTCTGTACCAAGAAAATTTGTCTTTTGATCATATCTCGAAAACCGCTCATCCAATCTTCTTCATTCCTTTGGCGGATCGATAAGTTATCCTAATAACTAAATATGTCCAGAAGGAACAAGCCATCTATCTTCAAAACTGTGGGAGATATTTTTCTAAATTGCGGCGGCGGGAGGGGGCGTGGCCGAAATTGAAAATAAACTTGATCTGCCTGCAGACATAAGAAGCATATGTCCCATACATGTCAATCCTCTATCTCTTACCATCTCTGAGATCTGTGCGTTCATACGGACAGACAGACAGACAGACGGACAGACGGACATGGCTATATCGACTCGGCTGTTGTTGCTGATCAAGAATATATATACTTTATGGGGTCGGAGATGCTACCTTCTGGATGTTACATACTTTTGCACAAACTTATAATACTCTATGTACCTTCGGTACAGAGTATAAAAAATGCTTTAATCAAGCACGAAAGACCATATATGACCATAAAGACATATTAACAAACAAACATTGGTCTCAGGTATCTAAAGTTTTAATCAAATTTCGATCAAACTTGATATCTTTAAAAACAAGACATAACCTAGATATTTCAATACCAAATATTATAAATACCGATCTAACAATCGAAACAGGTGAACAACCACAATCGATAGATTAAGAAATAATTGATTCAGAAGATGAAACAGAAATAGACGAAAAAGATTTACACGATTTGACAATGCCAGATGTAATAACATTGTCTGAGTTGTCTGATCAAGAAGATTCAGCTTCAACTTCGACTCCTAGTGTAATCGAACAAAAACCATACACAATGACTGACACATCAGGCGCCGACAGGGCGTATATAAGAGAAATCGCTCAAGCATGTAGTAGCGCCAGTCTCTGCTAAGCCTAGGTTTTTTTTTGTACCGCCCAAAAGCATGCTGCATTATGTTCGCAAAGGGCTGTGAGGTGGATCACCTGATCAGCTGGTTTGCAGTAGGAGAGAAAGCGACCAACAGGCCCAAATGTCAGTGGGAGTTGGAGAAAATACGCCCACTCTCATTAGCGCTGTTAAAAGGTTTCATGCGTCAGGCAAGTAGAAGACGAATTTGTTCGCTGGCTTGATCAGACGTATTTTGTCCCATCCTTCCACCAAGTATTTTTACAAGTGACGGGTACAGCAAGTCCAAGCTGCGGAGTGATTACCTTCAGAAAAGTCAAGTGTAACAAAAGTTGCGGAAAGAAACCTACAACCACTATAAAGAAATTTTCTTTTGAGGAGGCCAAACAGGGTGAGTTTAACCTCAAAGGAAAGTTTCCTAATTTTCGACCTTCTGGCAGGTTTGGCCCCTGGTGTATATTTACACATATCTTTTTTTGGCAACAATAATTGCATCATCGGCGAGACGTTTCTTTTGTGCGCCCTAACAACACATGCAAACACACAAAGGCCAAAGCCCCCGAATACGGAGAGGAGAGATCAAGGGCAGCGCAGCGTTTCAGTTCCTAAATTCCCCCTCCCACCATAGATAAGAGAGCGACCCAGCCTACGCGACGTTACGTCCAGGCTCTGCAGTTGGTTCGAGACCAGAGCGCAGAGCGGCGGCCACAGCTCTGTATTTAATCGCGGTCGGGGAAAAGTCAGTGGAAAAGTCCGGGAAAGCAAGTGAAAACCCTGGCAATACGACGCATAGTATGAAGGCAGAATTAGTTGGCAGGTGAATTTCTTTTGTGTGCCCGACCTCTCCATGCCATAATTTATTTCTTTTGCAAAACCCAAAACAACAGTGCCTACAAAAAGTATCCAGACCACTGGGAAGCGCTTCCGTCGTGGGATTTTATCTGGTGAGTGTTTCGATCTCCAATCTTTATTTCGTATAAAATTGGTGAGGACACGCAAATGCTTACATAATTGCTATATTTTCGTCTGTTTTATTTTCCATTCTTATTACTCAAAGTTTTTATTCAAATTTTCCTTAATTTTTTTTTGTGGCTATGATGTAAAAGTGCAGTTCAAATGAACTATATATTTGATGTGCATACGGGTTGCTTGTTCGCGCCTAATTGCTGAGCCATTATAATTTTGCACAATTTAAACCAAAGGCGTTCAGAGCCAATGAAAGAAAATATCAAACCAGCTTTTAATTTTGTTTCGTTCTCTTGAAAACCTTTCTTGCCCTCTTGTTGCCTAACAGGTATACTCTTAGTTTTTTTTATTTATTTAAATACCCTTCTTGCTTAAAAATTAACTTTAAAAGTAGCTTATATACAAATCCATGGAATTTAAAATTATAAAATTGTAGATAAAGATGAAGATGAATTTTTATATTAATAATTATACCTGTAAAATGAATATTTGCTAATTTCTCCTTCTGGGGGTCCATGTGTCGCAGCAATGAGAGAGAGTGGCCAGCATTGAACTCCCTTTTAGGGATCACTTATCCAATTTACTTTAAAGGTTTCTAAGTGATCAAGGATGGGTGGGCATAAGGCTGTGGCAAAAACATCAGGCACGGCCCGAGTTCAATAGGTTGTGGTTAATTGTTTTGGTTCAGATGTGTCCCGTCTCTTTCTCTGCTTGTTCCGTTCAGTGTAAAGTCTTGCTATCAAATTCATATCTACCCCCGCACACGAATTTCAATAATTAATATAATTTTCACCAGCGAGCGCTTTGCAAAACGGTTCCTTACCTCTCCCACTCCCATTCTACCGACTAAACGGAGGCCGAATACCACCGCGTGCGCCGTTCATTGGCAAAACAACATCTGCTCGTCCGCTATAGTAACTTCACGTTAATTGTCTAGGTGAACTGCTACAAGCAATTCCCGAATTTGACGGTAATAAACTGCATCTGCAAAGATTTTTAACAGCAGTAAAGTTGGTAAACCTTACAAAAGGACCATATGAAAGACTTGCTGTAGAAGTAATTAAATCAAAAATAGTCGGCTCTACGCTATACAAAATCCAGAATGAAACAACAATCGACGCGATTATCCAAAAATGGCAAGCTACGATTATCGGTGAAACATCCGATGTAGTCAAGGCCAAGATGACAAATGTTTTCCAAAAGGGAAAAACAGCCACACAATTTACAAACGAAATAGAAAATTAACGTAAATTGTTAGAATCGTCATATATCGATGAAGGACTTAGTGCAGAGCATGCTGATACCTTCAGCACAAAAGAAGCCATAACGACCATGATCAATAACTGTGAGCATGGTAAGTTGAAAACTATTCTGGAAGCAGGCACGTTCAAAACAATGAACGAAGCCATTACCAAATACATACACTGTAGTACAGAAATGACGGGCAACGCAAGCTCGGTACTATATACCCAAAGAGGACATGGCTATAGAGGTGATAACTTCAGAGGTAATTACCGTGGAAGAGGTAACTTCCATAATAATAATAATTACCACAACAATAATAGTTACCAAAATAACAATTACAGAGGTAACAATAGAGGCCGGGGAAATTTATCAGGAAATTACAGAGGCTTCAATCATAATTACAATAGTGCCAATCGAGGAAATTTCAACAATGGAAATCGAGGCAACCAAAATAATCAAAATAGCCAAAACAACAATAACAACAGAAATAATAACGTCAGACATGCACAAAGCACGTCGGAAAACCAGCAGAATCCCTTAAGTATTCAGAACCAATAGACGCAAAAATTCACACTATCAATCTCAGTTTAAATATTTTTATAAGTTTAAAAAATGAACACACAGGAAAACTATTTACATTTTTAGTAGATACAGGATCAGATATTTCAATTAACCCAGAAAATTCCGATATATTTCAAAATATCGATCTTACTAATATAACACAGATAACAGGAATAGGAAAAGGTTCAACAAAATCACTTGGTCAAACATTTCTCGAATTGAGAACAGGTAACTTCATTATACCATACAACTTCCATCTAGTACCAACTGATTTACCACTACCATTAAATGCAATTCTTGGATTAGACTTCATAAAAACAGCAACGAAATCGTCATTCCATGTCGGTCCGAAGTAATAAGACAAATTACACTTAATACAGATGACGAAGATATTCTAATACCAAATCAAGAAACTCAAAAAGGTATTTTCATCGCAAATACAATTTCCCATACAAAAAATGCATTCGTTCGCATACTGAATACAACGAAAAAAACTCAAGTTCTAAAACAAGAAAGAAAGTCGGTCAAGCCCGACTATAACATACTCTGTACCAAGAAAATTTGTCTTTTGATCATAACTCGAAAACCGTTCATCCGATCTTCTTCATTTCTTTGGCGGATCGATAAGTTATCCTAAAAACTAAATATGTCCAGAAGGAACAAGCCATCTATCTTCAAAACTGTGGGAGATATGACGTTTTTTCTAAATTGCGGGGGCGCGAGGGGGCGTGGCCAAAATTGAAAATAAACTTGATCTGCCTGCAGACATAAGAAGCATATGTCCAATACATGTCAAACCTCTATCTCTTACCATCTCTGAGATCTGTGCGTTCATATGGACAGACAGACAGACGGACAGACGGACATGGCTATATCGACTCGGCTGTTGATGCTGATCAAGAATATATATACTTTATGGGGTCGGAGATACTTACTTCTGGATGTTACATACTTTTGCACAAACTTATAATACTCTATGTACCTTCGGTACAGAGTATAATTAGACAAACTCCAATATGAACCACTTCAAAATTATGAAATATTACAGATAAATGATCTACAAAGAAAGGAATTAGTATTATCTCAGTTAAAAAAGAGTTTCCCGTCTCAATGCAAAGACGTTTTGACAGAATTGTGTTCGAAATATACAGACATATTCGGATTGGAAACAGAACCAATTACAACAAATAATTTGATGCACCAGTCTATATAAAAAACTACAGTCAAAAATACGAAATTGTAAAACAAGTTGAAAAATTAATAAAAGATATCATTGGAGAACCATCAGTGTCAGAGTACAACAGCCCATTGTTTTTAGTTCCAAAAAAGTCACTACCTGATTTAAACACAAAAAGGTGGCGTTTAGTGGTTGATTACCGCCAGATAAATAAGAAACTATTAGCAGATAAATTCCCATTACCCAGAATAGACGATATTCTAGACCAATTGGGAAGAGCTAAATATTTTTAATGTTTAGATTTAATGTCTGGATTCCATCAGATAGAATTAAACGAAGATTCAAGAAACATAACTTCATTTTCAACGAGCAACGGCTCTTATCGATTCACACGATTACCCTATGGATTAAAAATAGCAGCAAATTCTTTCCAAAGAATGATGACAATAGCATTTTCAGGATTAAATCCTTCTCAAGCGTTCCATTATATGGACGATTTAATAGTCATCGGTTGCGCAGAAAAACACATGCTAATCAAGAAAAAAAAGTCGGTCAAGCCCGACTATAACATACTCTGTACCAATAAAATTTGTCTTTTGATCATAACTCGAAAACCGTTCATCAGATCTTCTTCATTCCTTTGGCGGATCGATAAGTTATCCTAATAACTAAATATGTCCAGAAGGAACAAGCCATCTATCTTCAAAACTGTGGGAGATATGACGTTTTTTCTAAATTGCGGGGGCGGGAGGGGGCGTGGCCAAAATTGAAAATAAACTTGATCTGCCTGCAGACATAAGAATCATATGTCCAATACATGTCAAACCTCTATCTCTTACCATCTCGGAAAGATCTGTGCGTTCATACGGACAGACAGACGGACAGACGGACGGACGGACGGACAGACGGACAGACGGACATGGCTATATCGACTCGGCTGTTGTTGCTGATCAAGAATATATATACTTCATGGGGTCGGAGATGCTTTCTTCTGCCTGTTACATACTTTTGCACAAACTTATAATACTCTGTGTACCTACGGTACAGAGTATAAAAATTTAATTGACGTATTTGAATTGTGTAGAAAACATAATTTAGAATTACACCCCGAAAAATGTACATTCTTCATGCATGAAGTTACATTTCTAGGCCATAAATGCACTAGTCAAGGAATTCTACCGGATGACAAAAACAAATGAAGTCATAAGAAATTATCCAGTTCCTACTGACGCAGACAGTGCTAGAAGATTCGTTGCATTTTGTAACTATTATAGTCGATTTATCATTAACTTCGCTGATTATTCCCGCCATATTACATACTTATGTAAAAAGAATGTTAAGTTCGAATGGACACCTCAATGTCAAGAAGCTTTCGATTATTTAAAAGAAAAATTAATGAATGACGCGGTCGAACGCCTAGAGCCAATAAGTGGTATTTAAATGAAGCCAAGCTGGAGGCAGTAGCCAGGTTTGAATACCTAGGCGTCACGCTATCGGGAAATTGGAATTTTAGGCCTCACCTCCAAGAGAAACAGTTGGACTCGAAGAAAGCTATTAACACCACTTGGAAAAACTCTTTTGGAAAACCGCTCATCTTGCCAAGCACAAAATTTCGCCTTTTGAAGCTGCAGTGTGATCTGCAATGTGTTACGCGTCGCAAATATGGGCATCCCATATGAAGAACTTGAGCGACTTCAGAGGATCTATGTAACACGTGTTTCAAACTCCCAAATACCACTCCTTATTACGGCATCCACCTTGAAACCGGCCTGACATCGCTTCACTTATGCTGCCTCCAAACCAGGGTTCGTAAAATGCACAAATGATATTTTTCAGTCATGATAATTAACATCAATGAAAAAAATTATTATTTTCACACGTGTAAATAACATTTTTTTTCACAAGAAAAAAATTATTTTTTTCATGAAACTAACACGAACATTTTTCTCACGCATGATTCTATCACGCGTGTGAGAAATTTTAGCAGCCTTCTGTAAAAAAAAATGACAGCAAATTTTTTTTCACAAAATTTCTCACACGCGTGTAAAAAATTTTCAGAATATTTTTTTCACTGCATTGGTGTTGGTGTGTATATGAGAGTCGGCTGTGTGTCGTATTCTAGTGCGCGGCTGCTCCTCAGCCAGGCACACTGAGCTGACAAACGGGGGTGGAAATTTTTTAGACGCGAGTGCCTGTGCCTGAGGGCCATAAAAATTGCGATCGGCTACGTTCTGACCAATCAATGAGCTGTCAGGAACTGCATTTTTCCGCGGTCTCCGCTAATATCCATTTTGGAGTCGCGCGAGAGTACCTGTCCCTTTTATATGGGGGTCATAAAAATTCGAGATCCGCTTTTTGGCAATGACCTGCCAACCATCAATGGGCTGCGAATCAAAATAGGTACGAGCTTACCCTTTTAAAAAAGGGATAAATGCAAAATGGATATAAGCAGAGACATCTCCAAAATACAGCTCATTGATTGGTCAGAACGCAGCCGATCGTAATTTTTATGGCCCTCAGGCACAGGCACTCGCGTCTTAAAATTTTCCACCCCCGTTTGTCAGCTCAGTGTGCCTGGCTGAGCAGCAGCCGCGCACTAGAATACGACACACAGCCGACTCTCATATACACACCAACACCAATGCAGTTAAAAAAATATTCTGAACATTTTTTACACGCGTGTGAGAAATTTTGTGAAAAAAAATTTGCTGTCATTTTTTTTTTACAGAAGGCTGCTAAAATTTCTCACACGCGTGATAGAATCATGCGTGAGAAAAATGTTCGTGTTAGTTTCATGAAAAAAATAATTTTTTTTCTTGTGAAAAAAAATGTTATTTACACGTGTGAAAATAAAAAATTTTTTACACACTGTATTTTTTCATTGTGTTAATTTTTCTCGTGTTAAAAATAATGTGTGTTAATTTACGAACCCTGCTCCAAACTCATTTCAAGAACATCCGCAAAGTCTTTGAGATGGCCAGTGTGAGACGGCCAAAGACATGATGTCAGCTAGCAAATCTCAGGTGTTCGATAATTGGCAAACAACAGCTTCTGCTTGTAGCAGTAATAGGAATTTTGATTATCCAGAGTCTTGGAAAGCCACGCATAATATGATTTTCGAAAACATCGTGTTCCGGTAAAGAGAAAACTTTTTAAACCTGGCGTCCCTAAGTGAGTCCAGAATGCTTTACAAACAAAATTGAGCCACAACGTTGGCAATCTGAACTATTTTCGTGACCGATTCGGAATCCAGACGATATCCACGATATGCCTCGCTAATTGTGAAATGCTCAATTTAAACTACAGACCGCATGTAAACTCCAGCAATACGGACTGCGCCGTTTACAGCCTCCGGGTTATAGAGGATGTTTCTCATCCGATTGGGGTTTGCTCAAGCTTAGGGGAACCACGAAACCTGTACTTCAATAAGCCCTCCCTATCGGAAATCGAGGTTATACGTTGGCTGAATGGAGAAAACTGGGAGTTACTGTCTTTATTTTTCCAAGTAGCCCTAAAATACCGCCTTGTTATTTTAAATGAATTTATTTAACTAGCAAATAAGCAAAATGTTTTCGCTCATTATTCTTTTTTATTCCTTTTAGTATGTTATACGGTTTTTATTTCAATTATTTATTACGAAACTCTCAATGCTCTGTAATAAGATAAAGAAATTGTACTACAAATGTGTTCAGTTTGTTAAGTTATGGCTAATGGTTATAAACTAAGTCTTTTGTGTACCTAAATAAATCACTACTATTACTACTACAGGTAAAAGGTGTCTGCCTTAATTGATAATTCAAAAATAAATTTCGGGGAAATCGGCAACTTTAAAGCCTCATCGGCACCATTAAACCTTAAGATATCTGATTTTGGACTTGCGTTAAATTCTCAATAAAATATTCTGCATTTTTTGAGCTATGCGCCTCAAATAACTAGAAACAAAATGTATATTTCATACAAGGCAGGTACGCTCTAATGTTCATACATATGTACAGGTTAGATTTCTATATAAGAGAGCATTTTTTATACTCTGTACCGAAGGTACACAGAGTATTATAAGTTTGTGCAAAAGTATGTAACATCCAGAAGAAAGCATCTCCGACCCCATAAAGTATATATATTCTTGATCAGCATCAACAGCCGAGTCGATATAGCCATGTCCGTCTGTCCGTCTGTCCGTCTGTCCGTCCGTCCGTCTGTCTGTCCGTATGAACGCACAGATCTCAAAGATGGTAAGAGATAGAGGTTTGACATGTATGGGACATATGCTTCTTATGTCTGCAGGCAGATCAAGTTTATTTTCAATTTTGGCCACGCCCCCTCCCGCCCCCGCAATTTAGAAAAAACGTCATATCTCCCACAGTTTTAAAGATAGATGGCTTGTTTTTTCTGGACATATTTAGTTATTAGAATAACTTATCGATCCGCCAAAGGAATGAAGAAGATCGGATGAACGGTTTTCGAGTTATGATCAAAAGAAAAATTTTCTTGGTACAGAGTATGTTATAGTCGGGCTTGACCGACTTTCTTTCTTGTTCATACTCGATTTTTATGTCTCCAAGCACTTTAAGCTTAATTAAAAAAAAAGGATGGCAACCTGCACTAATATCGTTCCATCGTGCGGCTTTAAGCAATTAATTGTTCATTATCATTGTATGATCCATGTAAGTATATTTTGTTTGAAAGTTTTTTAATTTTTAGCTCTATGTAACTTCAATTATACTCTGTACCGTAGGTACATAGAGTATTATAAGTTTGTGCAAAAGTATGTAACATCCAGAAGGAAGCATCTCCGACCCCATAAAGTATATATATTCTTGATCAGCATCAACAGCCGAGTCGATATAGCCTTGTCCGTCTGTCCGTCTGTCTGTCTGTCCGTATGAACGCACAGATCTCAGAGATGGTAAGAGATAGAGGTTTGACATGTATGGGACATATGCTTCTTATGTCTGCAGGCAGATCAAGTTTATTTTCAATTTTGGCCACGCCCCCTCCCGCCCCCGCAATTTAGAAAAAACGTCATATCTCCCACAGTTTTGAAGATAGATGGCTTGATTCTTCTGGACATATTTAGATATTAGGATAACTTATCGATCCGCCAAAGGAATGAAGAAGATCGGATGAACGGTTTTCGAGTTATGATCAAAAGACAAATTTTCTTGGTACAGAGTATGTTATAGTCGGGCTTGACCGACTTTCTTTCTTGTTTTTCTTTTAGACTTTTCCATTTATTTATGTCCTAATGACTAGAAAAACAAAAGAAGCCTATGATCACGCATTTGGATTCATAAATACCAACATTTTCCAATTTGAAGCTACAAGTTTCAAGACTGACTACGAAATTGCTCTTCGGAAAGCAATAAAAGCAGTATTTCCGACTACGACTTTAAATGGCTGCTGGTTTCATTATTGCCAAGCACTGAGGCGCCACATTTTAAAAATAAAATCATTTGGAGCAATGTTAAGGAATAATGAAGATTGCCTTAAATGGTACCGCACATTTTTAAGTTTGCCGCTAGTTCAACCTGAAAAATTTTTACAATATTTTGAAAAAGAATGGATATTTAAGGTGAAAAGAAATTACAACTATAAAATTTTAAGCGAAAAAGCGCCGGAGGCACAATTTTGAAAATCGCGCCCGAATACCCGTTACTCAAGGCAATTAGTGTTTAATAACCTCATGCGGCGCAGATAAGTATGCAACGTTTTTTTTAACTCTGCCATTTATTATCTGATCTTTATGAAAATGAGATTGTACATATTGGCCACATGCACTATACTGCAAAATCTGAGCTCGATAGCTTGCAAATTGTAGGAGATATTCAACATTTTTTATTGCGGGGGCGGTAGGGGGCGTGGCCAAAATTTGAAACCAACTTGATCTGCTTGCAGACAATACTAGCTTAGATCTAAAATTTGGTTGCTCTAGCTCTTCTACACTCAGAAACAAGTAAGGGCGCTGCAGTCGAGTTTCCCGACCACAAAATACCCTGTTCATTTATTTTCATTTATTTGTTTTTGAATTTTTGAAGATGTCATCCTAAATGTAGGCAATACTTTTCTAGTCCTGATCAACAACTGCTCTTATCAGCTCAACTGTTTCGCTTATAACTCCGGTGTTTTTGGTCCGATCTGATTGTACTTTTCAGAATAGATAGATATTGAGCCTAGCTTGATGTATACTTAACCACGAGGAAATTGTGGATCTGACGGCTTTTTAGGTCTTGGATTTATAGAGGAGGTCTAGGTTTTTTGGGGATAAAAGGGGGACGGGGTGGAATTTTTCAAATCTGAAACAAACTTGATCTGCGTACAGCATAAATCTACCTTCGTGCAAAAATTTGTGGCTCTATCTCTTATAGTCTCTGAGATCGACGCGTTCATACAGACAGACAGACGGACAGACGGACGAGACGGACAGACGGACAGACGGACAGGACGGACATGGCTATATCGACTCGGCTGTTCATGCTGATCAAGAATATATATACTTTATGGGGTCGGAAAATTTTCCTTCTCCCTGTTACATACATTCGCACAACTTCATGATCCCCCTTTTCCCATTTTCAATGGGAACAGGGTATAAAAAGTGATTCCTAAAATTTTAGGAAACTGGACTTTATGGCCTAAAATTTAATTTTTAGGCAATAATTGCCTTAAAAATGGTACATATTGCCTAAAACGTTCAATTTAAGGTAATAAAGTTTAAGGAATTTGTGTGCTAAAAAATAGTCCAATGGGCTAAAAATATTTCATATGACAATACGGACAAATGTCATATTTTTTCTGAGTTAAACCGGCAAAGGAAAGTGGCATGTATGTAAGGCAAACGTCAATGCCTTAAGCCTTGCAAATATTTACGAAAAATATCAATATTTTTAAGAATGAACAAAAAATTATTTTTGCCAGATCTCGACTTACTGCCGCTAAATTACTATTACTAATTACTATCAATTGTTTTGTTTATAATTTAAATAAAAAACGACAACATCAACCAGCCGCATTTCGTTGTGCAGTATTTAAGCTAAATTTAAAGTAATGAAAACTGCAACGCGAACTTTTCCGTCAAATTTTGTTTTCATAATCTGGTCACACCAATTTGAACACGGACTTTCATAAGTGAGCGTGCCTTGTGAGAAGACGCAGTAAAGTTGAAATTTTCTAAAAAAAATCGCGTAAAGTGAAGTTTACCTCGTGTTTGTGACTTCTATTAAATACAGGTAAGTTTGAATAACAATGTGATAACATAAGTGAATGTACATGTGACACATGTACAAACTTTGACATATGTATGTACTTTGGTTGCTTTGGCACAATTAATATGCACATGCATACGTACGTTCACATGTACACACAATTTCAAGGCTAATGTGTACATATATCTGTACATACCAATATGTACAATGCACATACATGTATTTACATAATAACTTGCCAAAGCAGCCAAATTAATAATTAAGTTTTCTTGCACGCATTGAGCATGTTCTTGCAAGTCGATATTAATTTGAGTATAGTGCTGACCGCTTAGCTTGAAAAATTAGCTTTTTTTAAACATGCCACACCAGTCTATTTTACTGCTAACTTCGAATGACATATGGACTCTAAACATATAGCTCTAAAAATTGGCTTTTGTTTGTTCATTCCACGTAGTACCTTTTTAAATTATTGTTTTGTATTTTTAATTTAATTTTACCTTAATTTTTAATTTTATTCCAGTGCTTGCAATATGGAAAAAATTTTAAAAAAAACTTAATTGTGAGGAGTTGCTTGATGTTTTCATTGGTAAAAAAATTATACTTCATTTTATTTCAATTCATGATTAGCTTCATACTAATACTGAAAGAACTTTTTTCACACTATTTGTGTCTATTTTTTTTAATAATATTAAATGTCTTTGCTTAAAAATTGCTAAAATAACTATAATTTTTAGAAAATATCTAGTAGATTGATTTATACCCATTCGTAAACAGCTCACGGAATAGACGAGGAATCTGTCTTGCTTCTTACCAGCGAACATTTAAAGGAGATCGTGCCCAAAGAATTGTTTGGTGCCAGAGTAAAGTTTGAGTGTCATCTTCATTTGTGGATGAATAAGGTAATACAAAAACACAATTTTTTTTTGTTTTCACTTATATAAAATAATGTATCTTACAGGAAAATAATGCGCCGATGTTGCAGTCGAACATTGAGGTAGCCAAACTAAAGACTATTTATTAAGCTCTTCTTACTATAATTATTATTTTTCTATTTTTATAGATATCATGATTCATCAATTTTAAATGAATCAATTTTGTTTAAAGGGATTCGAGACTATTATCGCATGAACAAAGTCTTGGAAACTCGTCACCGAAAATCTATTTGCGGCATTATTTGCGATTTTTGATCCACAACAAAATTGATTGATTGGCAGCCCAAAAAATTTCAGGCAATTGCTAATGAGATTGTAAGCTTATTCCCCACCGAAATTAAGGTAATTCGCAAAAAAAATTTTGATTTGGCCAGTTCTAGTTATATGTAGTCAAGCAATAAGCTAATCTTTTTAAGTATTCTTCGTGTTTAATTATTAGATTTCTTTCTATGTTTTCTAAACTAACTTACAATATTTTGCAGGAAACTTATTATCTTCCGATTAAAAACAAAAAAGCTGGAGGGCTTCTGTACAACAAATATAGAAATTCAGTAGCAAAGACTCGAGCTTCTCTTGAAGAATCTATCAATGTTGATACGGATGGCGATGAAAGTGAACATCCTGAAAATACAAGCGGAGGTATGTTTCCACAACAAAACTGATCGCTTTGGCCCATCCCACTCCCTCAATTAAAAGTGCTAAAACTTGATATAATGAATTTTGTTCAATTTGTTTTAGAAAATCTTGAAAAGGACGTTCAGCTTTCAATGTTTTGGCTGCAATGCAACAGCGAAAGCAACGACAATATCGATCTTGAAGAAGTTTTAAGACACTGGAGCTTGACATACGAAAAGCGTTTAAAAAACTTTTCATCAGAAAGTGACTTGGACTTAATTCTCAGTGATTGGGCCATTTTAAAGCAATCATTTGGCCCTAAATTGGTAAAAAAAAATCGATATTTACTGTTCGTCGTAATAAATAACTCATAAATCTTTATATTTGCAGATAAACCATGACTTTGCGAGACGATTTCCTGAGAAGGAAGAGCTTCTGCTGACTAAGTTTAACCACTTTAAAGATATTGTGATCCCTCTTGCACAAAAGAGGGTAACGGAAGAATTTAGCGTAAAATTGCTCAAAAGCTTTGAAGGAGCTGACGAAGGTACATACTTTTTTATATAATTATAAATATTTTTCATATTAATGTATATATTTCTTTGCAGAAGCTATTGCTGCAGGAATATTTTTATTGCTACATGGGATATTGGTTCCAACGGCGCGTCGCAGTGTAAAACGCGGAGCTTCGAAAAAGTTGATAACCAAAATTACCATAGCTGACTCTCGGATCTCATTTTTCGTCAGATTTCAAACTTTTGGGGAGCTCCAAACATTTTTAAAAAGTAAGATAGAGGTACTTTATGATCAAAAGACTACCTTGCAGCCCTTAATTTGTGGCATAGGCCCAACAGACCTTGGGTGCACGGAGTTTTTTGTTTACTTTGCAGATACTTTTTATAAATTCAAAAACATATTGAATGCTGTCGACGGGTGCTTCAAAATTTTTAGTGTTTTGGACTTAAAATACCCAGAGGATTGCAAGCTCGTTTGGCTCTTTATCCAAAAATATTTTTATGATATCGATATTAATGATTCTGATATTAATTCAAGAGTTATTTCTTTTATAAATGATATAAACAATTATCATTAAAAATAATAAGCTCTCCTTTTCTCACCGTTACGGTATAACTAATTTTAAAAACATGGAGGAAATAAGTTGTAAGTTTTGTAAGGGGAATTTTGAAAATTCGCTGTTATTTTTAAAACATATTAATACAAGCCATAAATATGATTCAAACTTTGTTTGTGGACATTCTATGTGTCACCAGAACTTTACTACAATAGACAGTTTAAGAAGACATATGAAAAATGAGGAAAAAATTAATTCAAAAAATCGGTTAGTAAATATTAATGTTGAACAGAGAACAAATCATTTTAATTTAACAATAAATCAATCAGAAGCTTCCGAACTTGCGTATTATAATGATCAATTAATCCACTCGGCTAATACAGAAAATAAAGAGTACTTAAATTCTTTTGAAAAATCTGCGTTGAAAATGTCATTAATGAGTTATGGAGAAATTGGCTTACCCAGGAAAAAAGCAAATGTGTTACAAAATAATATTTCCAAATTCATAACATTTCCAATTAAAAACGAATTGAATAAAATATTAGCAAACTTAAGATCTGGTAACACAAATACTGACTCAATTGAAAATATTATCAAATTTTGTGGTAACCCCTTTAAAAAATTCAATTCGGAACACCTTCTTATTAAATATCTTACAGAGATTGGCTTGTGGCATCCGCCTGATGTAATTACAATTGATAATTCAATAAGACCCAGAAGGAAAGAAAATAAAGTAAGCCTAGATTCAAAACAAGCTAAGGGAGTTATATTTCCCATTAAATTTTATTTAAAAAAATTTTTTGAGTTGCCAAATGTGTACAATGAGTTCATAGCAAATTCCAATGAATTAAAAAAGCAAAAAAACCTGACAAATTTTATAAATGGTCATATTTGGAAACTTAGAATGTTAACTACTATGGAAGATTCATTTCGCCTACCCCTATTTCTGTATTTCGACGATTTTGAAACCAACAATCCTTTAGGAAACCACACTTTGCCTATTTTAGCGGCATATATTTCATTGCCGACAGCTCCACTGAATTATAGAGAAATATTTATAGCCGCCTTGTTTGAATCTAAAGATGTTAAGGAATATGGAAATAATCGTGTTTTTTACAAGCTGATTGATTTGTTAAACGATCTTAATGAAAATGGGATACTAATAACTACGCCACAAGGAAACGTTCGATTGTATTTCAGTTTAGGTCTGATAATCGGGGATAATCTAGCTTTAAACTACTTGCTTGGGTTTGCTAGATCTTTTTCCAGCAATTATTTTTGCAGATTCTGCAAAATTTCTAAGGAAGAATCTTATTGTTCCTGTGTAGTCGATCCAACACATTTGAGAACTAAAGCTAATTATTTTCAAGATTGTCAGGAATCTAACGTTTCAGTTTCTGGAGTGCGAGAGGATTCCATTTTCAATAAGGTTCACAATTTTTCGGTTTTAGATAATTATTCCGCAGATATATTGCACGATGTTTTCGAAGGCATTCTTAACTATGATATTTCTCATATAATACTTCATTTTATAAAAGAAAAGGTTTTTGATTTGGACTTCCTTAATTTACGCAAACAAAACTTCGAGTATGGAGAAACTGAAATAGGCAACTTATCTTCAAAAATTAGTATTTAGAATCTGAAAAACTTCAAATTAAAAATGTCAGCGCGGGAAATGGTTACATTCGTTCATTATCTTCCCCTTATGATTGGCGATAAGATTCCAAACGACAACAAAGTGTGGAGTTTTTTCATTAATTTGTCCGAGCTTTTGGACTTAATTCTGCAATTTCAATATACTAAAAGTGAATGTCACTTTTTAAACTTAGAAAATCATATTATCACTCACAACAGACAATACATCGAATTATTCAAAGATACTCTTAAACCGAAACACCATTTTCTTAACCACTATTCTAAAATTATTAAAATGTCCGGGCCTCTACGCCATCTTTGGACATTTCCTTTTGAATCGAAGCACAGAGAACTAAAAACCTATTGTAAAAATATAACCAGCAGAGTTAATTTAACTTATTCATTGGCTGTTAAGTTTAATTTTAATTTTGCTAATAAAATCCTAAATTTTACTGAAGTTAATATAAAGTTTAGCAAAGCCAGTTGTCTGTTTAAAAGCTCATCGTATTTCGAGCAGTTTAAGTTAAGTTTTTCTGATACAGACATTTCCTCAGCAAGATGCTATTTATATGTAAGCCAATTGGGATTCTGCTTTAAACGTGGTTACATTATTTTTTTCACTGATCCTCAGTTTATATCATTAATTATAAAAGAAATAGTATCGACTAATGAAAAAGTAATTTTGATTTGCCAAGAATTGGAAACAAAATTTTGCAAGCACTATAACAGCTATAAATTAATTAGTTATGGTAACTGCACATTAATAGACTTAAGTATTGTTAAGCATCCCCCTATTCATACTCATAAAATTAATTCAAATATTTTTGTAAAACCTAAGCTAGTATAGTGCACAATAAATAAACAAATTATTGGAAAAAGTATTTTTTTGGGATCACAGATTACCTAAAAATTTAGGTAATTAGGGGCATAAATTTAAGGTGCTTTATTGCCTAAAAATTAAGGCTATCATGGCATGAATTTTAGGTCCTTTATTGCCTAAATATTAAGGCTATCAAGGACTATTTTCAAGGAAATTAAGTCCTTATATAAGAGCCTACATTCAAGGCCACATATTTCCTTAAAACACAGACTCGATTTAAGGCCATATATTACCACAAAAAAAATTTAGGCAATGGATGTCCTAAATTCTAGTCCAAAATTCCTTAGCCGTTATTTTAGGCAAAATTACCTAAAATTTTAGGTAATTTTGGGCAATTCTAGTCCATACTTTTTTCTGGGTGTACTATATCGGATTGCAGTGACTGTCTTTTGAACCGCTTGTCTTTTCATCTTACGATTTCTATAACGCTCTCTGGCTCTTCTCACACGCTTCGTTAGCAGCGTTGTCTCGTCTAGCCTGTTCGTTCCAAAAATCCTTTCTTTCACCGATTTACAGCGACTACACCTCTCTTCCAAAGAACTTTTCGGGCTTAATCCCTTTGCTTCGTCTGTGCTTGTTGGTCGTGCGCTTGATTCGACCTTTTCCGAAACCAAATGGGCTCCCAGCGCAATGGAATCAGCTGGTTTTGTCGAGATGGCAAATTCTGATGGTGCGCTACCGGATCCTTATTGGAACGTGGCTCTACCGGCTTTATCCCGTTCCTCGATACGTTTCCCGCACTGCACCTTGGGCATTTCGGTGTGACTACATTGCACTATGTTGAATTTGACCCGTTTCCGTGGCCAAAACTCATTTTTCGCGAGTATGCAAATTTACTTTTTTTCAATGTTACCATGTTAAGAAATGATCAAAATGCTCAGTGTTAAAATAACAGCTGTTAAAGTCAGCTGTTGCAAGTGAGCAACACGTGCTGTCTTAAAGGTTAACTTTGCGGTGCAATTTCAAATTGGCATATCTCTGACAAAAAATCATTAAATAATCAAATTCAAAATGAATATTAATTCTTCAGGTTAGTACTATGTGTTGATACTAATATGTTGCGTGTTTCGTTCGTATTTTTCTAACAATTTGTATATTTAGCAAGTGGTGTCCCATTGTCACTTTTGGAAAGAAAGTTGAACTTTCCAAAGAGTTTAAAAACAAATTTCAAATTATTTCAGTGAGTGTCTATATACATGTTGTAGAGTTGTCAATTCTGAATTCAGAACTAGTAAGCACATTGTGCGCTTTTTGCGCCTTTTTCCGTTATTTGATTGATTAGGAAGCAACATCTTAATCAGCAATGCAGATTTGCTAGAAGTGTGGCGTAAACAAAGGAGCTTTTGTGAGAAACAAAATGCTATATACACTTTTATTAGTGACAAAATTGATGGCAGCGTTTTGGAAGAAAATCATCGTTATTTAAAAGATAAAGTCCGAAATTTTTCTGCAAATTTATGGCGAAATTGGCAAAAATGCTGTAGGAAGGTGGAAAGGTTCAAAAAGACATATTCAAATTGGATGGAAGATTATACGAGCCAAATTTAACTAGAGAAGAAGCCAAAGGAGAGGAAATAAAAAAACCAGTTGGACGTCCAAAAATGACATTCAATATAAAAGGTAGAAGAGCTCAAAGAAGGCAAGCAGCCGACCTCTCCGCGGGACAAAAACATAACGCAAGATTACTGACTCAAGCGGCAAGCATATCTGCTCGTAGGCGCGGGCTAGTTGATCTTGCTGTCCTATTAAGATTACTTGCAGTAAACCCTGGAAAAGCCGTCACTATTCGCAAAATGATAAACAAGCCCGTGCACAGTGGTCGGGCATGTATGGAGCGAGCGGCCAAAAATACTTCTAGTGTAGATAAAAATTTAAATTTTTTTTTCAAAATTCTATAAAAATATAATAAATAAAACAAAAAAAACAAAACGTTCATATTCAACCAACTATTGAAGTTACACCCCCTGCTATAAATCAGCATATCAAAACTTTAGACAGAATAATAATTTTGCTATTATTGTATTATTCTAAAAGATCAAAAACATATTTATTTAAAAGTGACTTCGTTTTAGGTGGTAACTTTCGGTGTCCTGTTATAAACGGATCCGATGAAAGGAGTAGTCGATTGAGTAGGTCTTCATTTGTTGCTTCTCGGGACGTTTTTCTTGCATGCTGCAGACGAAATGTTTTTATGTCCTTATTTCTTGCCTCAGCAGCTTCCTCCGACAATTCCCCAATCGACACCAGAGCGTTTTCAATTATGGATGGTCCATGAATTAAAATCTTATGAACGGTAGGCGGATGGTAGTACCACGAATATATCCTTGTCAAATCAACGGCTATTTGGAGTGCAAATGTCCTAAATTTCTCAACATTAATTTTATACCCAGAACTTAGTGCTTGCAATATTGCTGCACATCGTTCAATAAGGTCCTCATCTCAGGCCTGTAATTTTTGAAGATAGCTCAGGATTATTGAAGAATTTTCTGGCAGTGTTTCCATCATTCGATGTTCCACATCCACCAACCTTCGGCTTATCGACGATCAATCCCATTTTCGATCGAAATTCTGTTTGGCATTTTTGTTTTTCTTTTAATAAATTTTGTTTTTTCTTCGCCGCCTCGAACTTGCCAGACTTGTATGTCAAGTCTGTATGACAAATGAATAAAATATTCAAAGAATCTTATATATGCATGAAGTGGTGACAATCCGAATTCAAATCGATCCTTATGAACTTCGCGTTCTAGGCTTTTCTCAATATTGTTCATCTGTGTGGGCTTCGCGTTGCATATATAGCATTTTGATGATGATGTTTGTGTTAGCGCATTACAAATTTTACCATCAACCATTGTGAGTTGCAAAATATGCTGAACATATATAGTTTTATCACCAACAATTATTTCAGTCTTGACAAGTATTCGTAATTTTTTCTTTAAAATATTTTTCCTCCTCAATACTTAATTTAGTTGATTCCTTTAAAAATTGAAATCGCACAGGTCTACAATATCGTGTGGATGCTGGTCGTGGATTTTTCCATATAATTTTTGAACAATCTTCAGCTGCTAGTAAGACAAGCGGAACATACGACGTCACAAACAAGTGGCTGTCTGCCAAATTATTGTCCTTCACTTTCTGTTTGTATTCGCTGTAACCTGAGCTTCCGTCAAAGCCCCATTTCCCTATAAGTTTTAGGTTGCAAACAGGATCGGCGACAACATTATGTATTACATTATCCTGCAACTCGATAATGCGCTTTGTTGTGTGGTCCAATAAACTTTGAAGCTCCACTTCTGCATGTGCCTCACTAACAGTAATATTTTTTGGATAACATTTTTTTTTTGTTTTACAACATTATCATAGTTGCAAAAAAGCTTTGTAGAAATTTTACTGTTTACAAACTCCCTAATGAGCATATACTGATGCTTTGTTAAGCTCGCTTCCATGATAAGCGAAATAATCTCATTAGCACTTGCAGGTGATATTTTTTCATCAACAGCAGCAGAACGCAAACAGTCAGCAGCAGACTCATCCAAATCAGCAATCTTGCCAATCCGTCTTCTCTTTGTTCGGCTTGAACACTCAGAGAAATTAATTTTGGGACGACCACGTTTAATATTATTTTTAGGTGTAGTGTTTACATCAGATTTAAATGAAAACGATTCATTTTTTGAAAGCCAATCGGAATGCTTGTCTAAAAAGAACGGTTTATTTCGTTTGCTGTCACGCCAAAATATTTCAATTCTCTTGCAGCAGTAATTAACGCGTTTTTCTAATTGATCCAAATATTTAGCTCCCATTATGTAGCCATCATTCTCTATTTTCAATTTCAAAGATTGATATATACTTTGAATTTTGACTGCATTTGTACCTGTCTCGGAACACCACTTATTAAATATACAAATTCGGCTAAGCTTGCATTCGTGAAAAGCTCCTATAAAATAAATAAAGTATAATATAAATTTAAATTATAAATTTGTATAACATTTGAACTCAAATGACAATCACAAAACAACACAACAAAACGCATTAAGACGGAGACAGAGACAGAGATAGACGCCACAAAAAGCACATTTACACAAACGAAAACGAGAGCGTAAGTTAAAGTCGGCCCTGCCCGACTTCGAAATACCCGTTACTCAGCTCAGCTCGGATAAGTATGCAACATTTTTTTAACTCGGCCATTTATTATCCGAACCTTTTGAAAATTTGTGAGATTGTAGATATTGGCCACATAAACTACACTGCAAAATCTGAGCTCGATATCTTAAAAATTGTGGAAGTTATTCAATATTTTTTATTGCGGGGGCGGGAGGGGGCGTGGCCAAAATTTGAAAC
>JAWNNO010006432.1:0-56905 GCA_035044985.1 Lordiphosa fenestrarum | reverse complement strand
GGAACGGTAGTTTCATATCCTTTTCCACCTCATAGGTGAATTTTATATCCTTGTGATATTTGTTTAATTTCTCCAAAGTTTTCTCAATTTCGTCCTCCTTTACGATTGTGAAGAGGTCATCCACATATTTTGTAAGAAGTCGTGCGTTGGATACCTTGCTTAAAATTTCCTCCATTATAATATCCTGCAATTATGGGCGATGCTGGGGATCCCATTGGAAGTCCTTTGTACTGGATGTATATTGCCTCTTCATATTTGAAATATCTATTGTCTGTTATACAGAATCTAACTATTTCCATAAATAGTTGTTTTGGTATGGCAGTGTGTTCCTCAATCTCGCTCCATCTTTTTTGAATGACTTCTAATGCCAATTCTGTCGGTATACTGGGAAATAATGACACCACGTCAAAGGATACTAGCTTCTCATTATCATAAATATAGGTGTTATTTATTCTTTGTTTGAAGTCTGTCGCGTTTTTAATATTGTATTGGGATTGGGCTGTCAAGTTTTTTAGAATGTTTGTGAGGTATTTGCATAAATAGTATGAAGGAGCGTTGGTCATAGAGCATATTGGACGTAAAGGCATGTTCTCTTTATGAATTTTGGGGAGTCCATAAATCCTAGGTGGGAGTGCTACATTTGTCGAAAGCTAATATTTTTCCCTCTTGGTAATTATTCCTAGTTTGTTGAGTTTTTCTACTAGTAGATTATTTTTTGTCTGCAGTCGTAAGGTCGGATCTTGTCGTAATATCCCATAAGTAGTTTGTTCTCCTAATATTTTTTTCATTTTGTTGTGATAGTCTTCCTTCTCCATTGCCACGGTTACATTTCCCTTGTCCGAATTTAAAATTAATATTCCTTGTTATTGTGTAAAAATTTTCTTGTTTGTTCCACTGTGTCAGTTAAGGCGCGATCCATTGCACTCTCCCGTGTTTTTGTCATACTGTCTTTGATGAGAAACGAAAGTTGCGTTCTCGCAGTTTCCTGGTCTTCCTTCGTTTCTATTGTTTTGACTAGTTCCTCTCCATCGCCAATGAGTTTGAAGAGAGGGAACTTCTTCATTGGTATTGGGACAGCGAACTTTGCTCCCTTCCCAAGTAACTGTTCCACGTTCGGCGGAAACTCTGTTTTTGTTTGTTTACAAACCATTCCTTGGTCTTGTTGTTGTTCTCCGTCAGAGTCTTGTTACGCTCTCTCCTTAAATTTTCATGTTTGGTCATCTGGTGTTCCGTTAGTTTTGCGGTTCTTCTTTGTGTTAAATTCTCTTCACTCTCAAAAATGCTGTCCAGTCCTCCTGTGCATTAAACGTTGTAGCTTAGTTTTTGTGCGGTTTAATTGTTTTGTTCCTTGCTTAACTTGTTGATCTTTGAGAGCAATAAGTACGTTTAGTAGTTTCGTGTGGTAGAGTTCAGTATGTTTGGCTATAAGTTTTTGTATGTCAGTCGGTACGTTTTGTTCATTGTTGAAAATGTTGTTGTGTCTAGTTGTATTACCTATGAATTTTGGTATGATTCTAGATTTCCTACATTTTAGCAAAAATTTTGTGTTGCAAATAAGTTTTGTCATTTTTTCCGAGTTCGTATTAAACTTGTTGATTGTTGTTTTTGTATTATAGTTGTACTTCTTCTTGATGTGTGCATAAACCATCTTGAATAAATGTTTATGCCAACGGCGTGCCTTCCGTGTTGATAATAGTGGATCGGGTTGGTGACCTTGGTGATGTAATATTATTGTTTTAGCCGGCTCGAGGTCAGCTGTATTTTTTGTGCTCGTTCTGTCAAGATATCAAACAAACAGATATCTCCTCTTCTCACAATCCAGAATAATATTTCGAACTCCAATTCAGGGCATAACATACATAAAACAAACAAGAAAGAAGCTCAGTTTAGCCCCATCATAACATACTCTGTACCAAGAAATTTTGTCTTTTGATCATAACTCTCAAAACCGTTCATCCGATCTTCTTCATTCCTTTGACGGATCCATAAGTCATCCTAATAACTAAATATGTCCAGAAGGAACAAGCCATCTATCTTCAAAACTGTGAGAGATATGACGTTTTTTCTAAATTGCGGCGGCACAGGTAGTCTCCAAAATTGAAATAAACTTGATCTGCCTGCAGACATAAGAAGCATATGTCCCATACATGTCAAACCTCTATTTCTGACCATCTCGTAGACCAGCGCGTTCATACGGACAGACAGACAGCACATGGCTATATCGACTCGGCGGTCCATGCCGATCAAGAATATATATAAATTTATGGGGTTGAAGAAACTTAAAAAAAAAAAAAACATAGAAAAGAAAAAATTATAATACTCTATGTACCTACAATAGATAGAATAAAAACATTCAATTTTCTTAGTTTAAGCCTCAAAAAACATGAAACACATTAAATAAACATACAGTGCACAGCGTCCGTTTCATCAGCTTCGCTCGCTTTGTATCAATTTGTTAATACTTTATCATGCTGGTAATATTTAATAATGTGATGCTTTCAAAAAGTTCACGAAGCTTTGTGGTTTGATTTGAAAAATATTTAAAGTTACGTACTCTGTACTTTTTATACTCTGTACCGTAGGTATAAATACTCTATGTACCTACGGTACAGAGTATAAAAAGTACAGAGTACGTAACTTTAAATATTTTTCAAATCAACCCACAAAGCTCCATGAACATTTTGAAAGCATCACATTATAAAATATTACCAGCATGATAAATTAGTAACAAATTGATACAAAGCGAGCGAAGCTGATGAAACGGACGCTGTGCACTGTATGTTTATTTAATGTGTTTCATGTTTTTTGAGGCTTAAACTAAGAAAATTGAATGTTTTTATACTCTGTACCGTAGGTACATAGAGTATTATAAGTTTGTGCAAAAGTATGTAACATCCAGAAGGAAGCATCTCCGACCCCATAAAGTATATATATTCTTGATCAGCATCAACAGCCGAGTCGATATAGCCATGTCCGTCTGTCTGTCCGTATGAACGCACAGATCTCAGAGATGGTAAGAGATAGAGGTTTGACATGTATGGGACATATGCTTCTTATGTCTGCAGGCAGATCAAGTTTATTTTCAATTTTGGCCACGCCCTCTCCCGCCCCCGCAATTTAGAAAAAACGTCATATCTCTCACAGTTTTGAAGATAGATGGCTTGTTCCTTCTGGACATATTTAGTTATTAGGATAACTTATCGATCCGCCAAAGGAATGAAGAAGATCGGATGAACGGTTTTCGAGTTATGATCAAAAGACAAAATTTCTTGGTACAGAGTATGTTATAGTCGGGCTTGACCGACTTTCTTTCTTGTTTGTTATATGTATGTTATGCCCTGAAGACGAATCCCGACGGGGTTCGAAATATATTTTGGAGTTAAAGGAAGAAAGAGGAGAATGTGTTTGTTTGATATTTTGACAGAACGAGCACAAATAATACACCTGACCTCGAGCCGGCTAAAACAATAATATTACATCACCAAGGTCACCAACCCGATCCACTATTATCAACACGGAAGGCACGCCGTTGGCATAAACATTTATTTAGATGGTTTATGCACACATCAAGAAGAAGTACAACTATAATACAAAAACAACAATCAACAAGTTTAAGACGAACTCGGAAAAAATGACAAAACTTATTTGCAACACAAAATGTTTGCTTAAGTGTAGGAAATCTAGAATCATACCAAAATTCATAGGTAATACAACTAGACACAACAACATTTTCAACAATGAACAAAACGTACCGACTGACATACAAAAACTTATAGCCCAACATACTGAGCTCTACCACACGAAACTACTAAACGTACTTATTGCTCTCAAACATCAACAAATTAAGCAAGGAACAAAACAATTAAACCGCACCAAAACTAAGCTACAACGTTTAATGCACAGAGAGGACTGGACAGCATTTTTTGAGAGTGAAGAGAATTTAACACAAAGAAGAACCGCAAAACCAACGGAACACCAGATGACCAAACATGAAAATTTTAAAAGAGAGCGTAACAAGACTCTGACGGAGAACAACAACAAGACCAAGGAATGGTTTGTAAACAAAACAAAAACAGAGTTTCCGCCGAACGTATAACAGTTACTTGGGAAGGGAGCAAAGTTCGCTCAATGCCAATGAAGAAGTTCCCTCTCTTTAAAGTCATTGGCGATGGAGAGGAACTAGTCAAAACAATAGAAACAAAGGAAGACCAGGAAACTGCGAGAACGAAACTTTCGTTTCTCATCAAAGACAGTATGACAAAAACACGGGAGAGTGCAATAGATCGCGCCTTAACTGACACAGTGGAACAAACAAGAAAATTTTTACACAATAACAAAGGAATATTAATTTTAAATTCAGACAAGGGAACCGTGGCAATGGAGAAGGATGACTATCACAACAAAATAAAAGAAAGATTATTAGAAAAAACTACTTATGGGATATTACGACAAGATCCGACCTTACGACTGCAGACAAAAAATAATCTACTAGTAGAAAAACTCAACAAACTAGGAATAATTACCAAGAGGGAAAAATATCAGCTTTCGACAAATGTAGCACTCCCACCTAGGATTTATGGACTCCCCAAAATTCATAAAGAGAACATGCCTTTACTTCCAATATGCTCTATGACCAACGCTCCTTCATATTATTTATGCAAAATCCCTCACAAACATTCTAAAAAACTTGACAGCCCAATCCCAATACAATATTAAAAACGCGACAGACTTCAAACAAAGAATAAATAACACCTATATTTATGATAATGAGAAGCTAGTATCCTTTGACGTGGTGTCATTATTTCCCAGTATACCGACAGAATTGGCATTAGAAGTCATTCAAAAAAGATGGAGCGAGATTGAGGAACACACTACCATACCAAAACAAATATTTATGGAAATAGTTAGATTCTGTATAACAGACAATAGATATTTCAAATATGAAGAGGCAATATACATCCAGTACAAAGGACTTCCAATGGGATCCCCAGCATCGCCCATAATTGCAGATATTGTAATGGAGGAAATTTTAAGCAAGGTATCCAACACACGACTTCTTACAAAATATGTGGATGACCTCTTCACAATCGTAAAGGAGGACGAAATTGAGAAAACTTTGGAGAAATTAAACAAATATCACAAGGATATAAAATTCACCTATGAGGTGGAAAAGGATATGAAACTACCGTTCCTGGACACCACGATTGCTATAACAAAAATATAGTAAAAATTGCACACAAATTAATATACACCACCGAGATGTTTTTCAGCAAAACCAAAAGCAAAATAGAACAAATGGACAAGAATAATATAATTTACCAAATTCCATGCGCTGGTGACGGAAACAACATATGCAATTTTTTTTTTCTATCTTTTTTTCCTTACTAAATTTGTACAATTTACTGTTGCTCTTGAGAGCAACTTATATTGTGGTGTATGTTGATTTTTAGTTATAGGCATTAGCCGTTTGTGGTGAGATGTGATTTTTTCCGTGTAGAACTAGCAGTAGGGATTTTAACATCTAGTAAGTTATGGTAGGTTGTGTGAGTTGAGGTGAGTATTTACAAATGCATGTGGGTATTTACAGTTGTAGATGAATATTTACAGGTAAGCCGGACTATGTTACAAAAGGGTAATGCTCGAAGAGAGAGGCTATATCGCTCTACTCGCCAGGTCTGTGGGATGGATCCTTTTTAGCCTCCTTCGAGCTCTGATCCCATTTATTCTTCGTCTTCTACGGAGACGTCTCGCTAGGATGTTTGAGTGGCAGGCAACCTTCTCTAGGTAGCGAGCAGCCTGCTTGTTAATAGTGTCTCCAACCATAGGGACTCCGCACTCTTTTTCAATGTCTTTTGTACGAATGTACCACTCGGCACCAGTGATTCTCCTGAGGATTTTGGCCTGAAAAACCCTTATTTTATGCAGGTGGGTTTTGGCAGCTGTACCATATACCTGTACACCGTACCTCCAGATCGGCGCAAGAATAACCTTATAGATAAGGACCTTGTTTTTCAGCGACAGTTTGTTGTTGCCATTCAGGAGCCAGCTTATCCTTCTGGCCTTGCTACGCAATTTCCCAGCTACTTCGGCGGTGTGTTGCTTGAATGTGAGTCTTTTGTCCAAGGTAACTCCTAGATATTTAGGAGGGTGTGAGTAACGCAACAACATTTTTCCGGATTTACCGAGATATTCCATCTGCAGGCCCAGTTCTCGAATTTTCTCAGGTACTCTTGGAGTGCGTCTGTTGCCATATAGACACACTTGTCTCTTGCCATAATCGCAGTGTCATCTGCAAAGGTGGCGATAAGAAGGTCCTTCGGGTCTTCTATAGGTATGTCACGCACTGTGGGCATGTCAGAGGTGAAAAGGCTTACAGTGTTGGGCCTAGCACGCTGCCTTGAGGTACTCCTGCTCGAATCCTCTTTGTGTGGGATGCAAGGCCATCCTGGACCACTCTGAAGGTCCTGTCAGAGAGGAAAGACTTCACCATTAGGTAGATTTGAGGATTGAGCGTTCCCTTTATTTTAGCCAGAAGGCCATCGTGCCAGACGCGGTCAAATGCCTGTTGGATGTCCAAGTACGCTGCCACAACGTACTCCTTAGCGTGGAATCCTTCCAGGACAAAGTTGACCACTCTGTGTAGCTGCTCCGGTGTGCCATGTCTAAGACGAAAGCCAAACTGGATTTTTGGGATCTTAATAGATGGCGTTTCCAAGATTCTCCTTAGGATGCATCTTTCCAGCAGTTTGCCAAAGGCTGGGAGAAGGCTTATTGGCCTATAGGAGTCCAGTTCGCTTGGAGGTTTCCCTGGCTTATGCAACATGACTATGTTAGCATTTTTCCAAGCGTTTGGAAAGTAGCTAAGACGTAGCGCCGCATTGAAGATAAGCACCAGGAACAATATTGCCCTGGTAGGGAGCAGCTTTATTGTTCTGTTGTCCATCTCGTCGACTCCAGGGGCTTTGTTGCTCTTAAGCGATCTTATTTCATTTTTTACCTCCTCTAAAGTGACGGGTGTACTTGGTAGCTCCATTTGGAGAGGGACTTCCAGTGTTTCCTGTACCAACTGGACTCTGTTGGTCGAACATATGCAAAAAAGTATATGTTGGTACAACAAAGACGAAATTAAAAACTAGAATCTCTGGACACAAATCCGACATAAAACGACGAGGAGAAACCACAATCCAAAAAACAGCGCTCGCGGCCCACTGTGCGGAGAGCGCACACTCTCCGGACTTCACAGCTGTTAGCATTTTACAGCAAGAGAAGGACTACAACAAACGCTTCACACTGGAGATGCTACATATAATCAACACACCCACACATATAAGACTAAACTTTAAGACAGACACTGAGAATTGCACACTCATATACAGACATTTATTGAACCGAAACAGAAAACAAATCAGTTTATAACTATACAGCTGATGAAACGGACGCTGTGCAATGTATGTTAATTTAATGTGTTTAATGTTTTTTGAGGCTTAAACTAAGAAAATTGAATGTTTTTTGTTATATGTATGTTACAGCCCTGAAGACGAATCCCGACGGGGTTCGAAATATATTTTGGAGTTAAAGGAAGAAAGAGGAGAATGTGTTTGTTTGATATTTTGACAGAACGAGCAAAAAAAATACACCTGACCTCGAGCCGGCTAAAACAATAGTAAGTAAAAAATAAAATTGATAAATGGTATTTAAAAACTAATCACAACTTGTCATAAAGGAGTGGGTGGGGGTTTGGGTGTGTGTGTGGTGATGTCTCTCCCGTGCAACCGCACCAAGTCTTTCGAAGAAGATATATTCTTGGAATCGAGAATTGTATGCTTGCAGCCAAGACGATATATTCTTCACATCGAGACTATTTATTCTTGCAGCCAAGTAGATCTTTTCTTGGATCCAAGAAGATTTCTCCTTGATACCAAGGGGACTAATTCTAAAACCAAGAATACTCTTCTCAGTAAGATACATTTCCAATTCTCTCCTTATCCCAGTTTGAAATGGCTCACAAAAGCGGTGTGTGAGCCGGTTCGGAGTCGAACCGCTCCGGAATCGGAGGCTCCGGGATATTTGGTTTGGTTCAGGAATAAATTCATCCTACATTTTTCTAGCTGCTATTAAAGAAAACATGCAGGTTTTTAATTGGTGGTTTAATGTTCGTAAATATTTATGTACAAATATGCATACATGTACCAAAGACTCTAGTACTTCATTAGATAAGTAACGACCATACAAGTGAATGGAAAGTTGAAATTTCTACGTGGAGAACGAAATGACTTCATTGCTCCTTTGGACGGAATTCAAAGATTGCCTCAAAATTCTAATGTTTCAAAGTTGTGGGAAAACTATCATTGTAAAGAACTTACAAATGGCGCATTTCTTTATCTACTCTTAAGTCGGTTTCATCCAGCCAAAGAGCCTGTATTGATAAAAAGTTACTGGAAGACATATGAATGATAATCTTGTAACAATGAGTGAACCCCGGTTCGATCCCTAACCTGGGTTCAGCGACCTGTTGAACCCGCTCCGTGAACCCGCAGGTAAACCCAAACCCAAAATGGTTCGTGGGGTTGAACCTCGGAGTGAACCCCTCCTGATTTGTTCCAGGTTTGCAGCCCTGATTTTCAGTACGGTGAAGTCTTGTAATTTTTCCGGGTTTCGATGGCGATTAGCTGACTTTGTAATCGAATATCGATAAGCAATGCCAACATAATTTACAATTCATTATAGCCTCACAAATTAGTGCACAATCCGAGATAAGGAGAGAATTGGAAATTTATCTTACAAATAAAGATACAACACTAAAATGCCTTTTGAAAAATCCGACAATTAAGGCAATGTTTATTAAATATAATACCCCATTGCCGTCGTCAGCTCCAGTGGAGCGATTATTTTCCTACGCAGGATTTGTAAACACCCCTCACTGCAATGCTCTGTCTGATGAACATTTTGAAATGCTGGTTTTGTTAAAGGCAAACAATAATTTTTCATTTGAATAAAAAACTGTTAATAAAAAAATTAATTACTTAATAACAAATGAAAAGATGTTCCTTAGCCGCATTTATAATTTTTTTTAGCTATTTATAGTTATTTTTACTACATTGTTCTCTGCAGCTACCAGTTTCCTCAAATTCTAGGAATCACTTAAATAAATAAATACATTGAAAATAATAAAATATTAAAATTTGAATATTTTCATGAACACTTTTTCTGTTTTCATGACCAACGTTCATTTCATATTCATATTTCGTCATATTTTTCTCTGTGTAGTTGACTTAAAGCTTGAATTTTCAACTAATTCTAAATTTTAATGGACAAATTCAACTAAAATTCAATTGACACGAAAAAATAATTGAGCTAAAATGTAAGCAAATTTCAACAAGACTTAACGATAATTGAAAAGTTCAACTAATTAGATCAAGTAATTGTTTATAGCTTGGAAAACTCCATTATTAAAAAAAAATTTTTTTTTATTTAAGCGACGACTGATTAAAAAAACTAATCAGCATTCCCAGCACTGTCCGTACCTTAGGTTCATACACCCAGAGAAATGTAGCACGAATCGGCAAGCACGATTTCTGCTTCAATTTAGTATTTTTCTTCTTGATTTTTTTAAGACGAAATCTGCTCGAATTCAAGCAGAAAAACGATCTTGACTTCGAGCTTGATGGTGAGGGAAGTGCGGGGAGGCACAAGCCGACAGCGAGAGAAACAAAAAAGAGTAATTCTCTCTCTCGTTCGCGATTCGGCTGCATGCAGCGAGGCCTCAGCCAGCCGAAGATCACTGTCATTTTAAACTTCAAAGCGTGCGGTTGACAAATAAATTATTGAAAAGTGTTAAGAAGTGAAAAAAAAGAAGTGAATAAAATGGACGATAGTGAAAAATTAAAGAACTTACTGAAAGAGTTTGAGCTGCAGGAAGTGGAAAATTATTTAAGCGGTGAGTGAAAAAACATTGCATTGCATGTGTTAGTTAGTTATTAGTTAGAATGTTAATGTAAGTGTGTGCATTCACATGCACGTAACGGAGTGTCAATTTTGTGTTTGCATACATATACATATATGGACATATTCAGCCGTCGCAATCATGTGTACATATGTGATACATATTGTCGCCTAACGCCTAATATGCAAACAAACCTAGCAAAAGCAAAAAAATGTGATCTCTGTTACGCGCGTTGGTTTGCATACATATGTACATGTTCAGCCGACGCAATCGTTCAATTTTGTGAATCCGTGTACATGTTAAAAAAAGTAAAAAGCGCGCGTTAGTTTGCATGTATACTAACGCGCGCCTTTTACTTTGGTTTCGTTTGTCTCTGTGTATGTATGCATATTAGGCGCTAAGCGCCAATACATTTTTAACACACGCACTCACGTATACACATATGTCTGTGTGTGCAACATTTACATACATGCATTCACAATCCGTTTGAAATAAAAATGCGTTTTGAAATAATTGGTTTATATTTTTTTTATAGCTTCTGGAGTGACTTTTAATAGTCTCAAATACATTGAGCGAGGAGAAATTAAGGAAGCCATTCCACCAATTGGGCTCCGAGTGCTTTTTCGCCAAAAATTGTTCCTTTGGAGAAAGGCTGAGGTAAGGGAAAAATATAATTAGGGTATTCACGACTCCCGGTTGAGCTGTGGAGTTGTTGAATTGAGGAATTTTACATTTTTTGAAAACTTGTCAGTAGTATTGTTATGTTTTATTCTTGTTGTAGTCGACTTGTTCAAGATTTAAAATTTCAACAATTCCACAGCTCAACTGGGGGTCTTGAATACCCTAAATATATTATTTTGTTAATTTCATTTCTTTATTACACAAGTTTACCATTTTTTTTATTAAAAATGAAAATACTAATTTTTTTCGAAATTTCATTTTTTCGCAAGCCTCAAAAATTCTTAAAATTTTTCTGCAAATTTTACTTCATTTACACTTTTTGATATATGGACCAAAATGATATAAATAAAATGCGAAAAACTTGAGTAATTAGTTTTTATGCCTTAAAAACTTTCATAATTTAGTTTAATTTTGTATATTTCACTTTTATTATTTTCTAGTTTGGAATCGACGACGAAACCCTTTCGGATGCATCGGGACCGTCAAAAATATCAAAGGTGTCATCCTGGCTGTCGACGGACTCCGAATGCCACATACGTCATGTTCTCCATAAGGTAAATTTATAATTTGCTATACCTTTTTAAGTTATATTGCTATTTTTCAGGGCTGCAATCCAAAAACCGGTTTGGTTCCAAATCAGCATTCAGCCCTGATATTTATATATTTATATTATTTTGGCCCGATTTCACATCTACTACATAGAACTATCTGTCATTTAAACTAACATATAACAGAGTAAGCTGTGAGTTTATCTGTCACATAGCAGATATCTAGGCGAAGTTTGATCGGTCCTTTGTATTATTAATTTGACTATCATTTATTATTTTACTCTGTTTATTTTTCTGTTATACTGTTAATAGGTCTTGCGAAAGCTGCTACAAGAGTCTGGTAAAGGAAGCAGTTTAATGAATAAAAGAACCCTCACTGAAAAGGATCGCTAGGACTTCATAAACATCATAGTCGAAGAAACGCTTACTAACAACATTGCTATACAAGCGAGAGACTTTTCTTACCTGGTGGATGAGATCTGCTATATTTTATATTTAATAACATATAAGGGTACCAAATATAAGTGTAATTATTATTAAGGTTTAATGGAAACTAACTTTAATTTATTTAAAATATTGAAGTTTATTATAACGAAGGAAGTAAACGAAGCTTATGTATTTTGTGAAAAAATTAGTATTAAAGAGTACGACCTACATTTGAGAGCTTATGTAATTGATAAAGCGACTCATACTTATATACATAAGCTAGCAATATTTGATTCACCACCACTACATTTATACCCCTTAAATAATGGCAAGACAGTTGTCAGATTAAAATATCTGTAAAAATATGTATGTAATTTTTGTATGAAAATAAATTACTAAAAATCTAAAAAATTTTCTAAAATAAAAATGCAATCGAGACTATTTTTGCTTTCAGACAAGAGCATTTATTCTTCAAATCGAGACTGCTTATGCTCGCATCCAAGAAGATCTATTCTTGGAATCGAAATTAATTATGCTTGCTTCCAAGACGATCTGTTCTTCAAATCGAGACTATTTATGCTTGCAAACAAGAAGATTTATTCTTCAAATCGAGACTGCTTATGCTCGCATCCAAGAAGATTTATTCTTGGAATCGTAATTAATTATGCTTGCTTGTTCTTCAAATCGAGACTATTTATGCTTGCAGCCAAGAAGATCTATTCTTGGAATCAAGACTATTTATGCTTGCAACCAAGAAGATCTGTTCTTCAAATCGAGAATATTTATGCTTGCATCGAAGAAGATCTTTTCTTGGATCCAAGACTATTTATGCTTGATATCAAGAAGACTAATTCTAAGACCAAGAATATTCTTCTCGAAAATCTATGCTCGATTTCAAGATTTTTCTTCTTGGTACCGAGCATATTCGATGTTGCCGTACTTTTGACATCGAATCTGCTTGATATCAAGCACGTTCTTCTTGATTTTTTCTCTGAGTGTAGAGTATTATAAGTGTGTGCAAAACTATGTAACAGCCAGAAGGAAGCATCTCCGACCCTAAATTTGATCTGCCTGCAGATCTCTTACCATCTCTGAGATCTGTGCGTCCATACGGACAGACAGACGGACAGACGGACATGGCTTTATCGACTCGGCTGTTGATGCTGATCAAGAATATATATACTTTATGGGGTCGGAGATGCTTCCTTCTGGCTGTTACATAGTTTTGCACAAACTTATAATACTCTTTGTACCTACGGTACAGAGTAAGGGTGCTAGTGTCTGCGCAATTGATTAAAAATGTATCACTCATACGTACTGATGCCCTTGTTTACAGTTTTTTACAATTTTCAATTTAAAGTAGTTGGTGTAGACTTGGTTTGAAGTCACAACCAGGGCTACAAGCCCATACATTTTTTTTGGATCTCCAGAACGCTGGTTTGAACCAAAATTTACCAATGGTTAGGGTTAAAAAATTTTAGGTTCGAGGTTTTCGGAAGTGGGTTTTGGTTCGAACCTTGGTTCAGTCTATGCTGCACACAATTTTAATATAAAAGTTAATTTAATCAAAGGTGTTCTAATAATAGCATTCGACCTAGAAATCGGGTTCTTTTTGGGTCGAAAGCGGTTTGTGGAACACATTAATGTATTGAATATTCAAAATATAGTTAACTTTTAGGTAAAATGCCATTTCGTAGTTTTTGCATAAATGTGCTTTCCTTGTGAATAATATTAAAGCTTTAAAGTCAATTATCTTAAAAAACACAGACTACAAGAGATGGGGATATTGTAAGTAGCTCTGAATGCTGATCCAGATGTTTTTGAATTCGCTTTAATGCCCATTTTAAGACAGAAAACAGATGGAATCGCTAAACAGAAGGTACAATTTTCTGATGTCCACCATCTTTGTTGAATCGAACCGATATTTTAGGTTCGGAACAGGTTCGGGCTCAGCTTTTAGTTCTAAAGAGGTTCGGTTCAAGGTTCGGTTCACAGTAAAATAAAATTCGGAATTCCGGGTTCGAGCCCGTTCGGTTCAAAACCGGTTTGCAGCCCTGGTCATTACAATTGTCAAAAGGTAGCTTGACCGTTGGAAAAGATACTTTTAATATAACCAAGGCAATATTAAAAAACATATTTTTGCTTAATAGATTTTACTGCACTATTTTTACTCTTCTGCGCTAAGTGTTTCTTGGGAAAACCCAGTTTTTTCCGTACCCTAAGAGACTACCAGGATACCTTTTAGGTGCGGCGTCCCACGAACTGAACTTGAACTGAAGTACTGCGCATCACGGTTGCTGTCGTTGTGTATACGGACCTGTTTATTGATAGACTATTGTCCATTTGATCATTCCTAAACTTTAAGGTTCGATAAATAATGAGGATGATTATACATGTGTAGAAGGTCCTTTCGTTCATGCTGACTGACCGACATGGCTTAATTACAGTGGTTGTTGATGCTGATCTACAACAAATATACTTTAAGGGTTGGAGATGCTTTCTTCTCCCAGTTGTATACATTTGCACAGCCACACTGTACTCGTTGTAACTATTGTGCAAAGTATTAAAAGACATCCATTTTTATACTCTGTACCGTAGGTACATACATAGAGTATTATAAGTTTGTGCAAAAGTATGTAACATCCAGAAGGAATCATCTCCGACCCCATAAAGTATATATATTCTTGATCAGCATCAACAGCCGAGTCATGTCCGTCTGTCCGTCTGTCTGTCCGTATGAACGCACAGATCTCAGAGATGGTAAGAGATAGAGGTTTGACATGTATGGGACATATGCTTCTTATGTCTGCAAGCAGATCAAGTTTATTTTAAATTTTTTATTACAATTGTGGATTCGCTTTTTAGAATTTAATTACTTATATATCTACAAAATTTATAACTAAATAGTGAATGTATATGAAGACTTATAGTTAAAACTTGGTTACTTGAAGGTGGGTAGGGGAATGTTTGTAAAATGGGGTGGGATATTAAAATGGAAAGATATGTTTTAGCTTGGATCTTGGATCCACCAGAATTAGTTTTTTATGTTTTTAGAGAAGCAAGTATCTTTCGATGATAACGACATGTCGAATCTTTTGTTTGATTCAGTTAACTGTTTTTCATTTACAGATTTTTTTGTTTGCTCCCCTATATATATGATATATAGTAGGCATGTCCTCATCGTTCTGGATATACCCATTTTTATCCAGATATTGAACTACTTCAGGAGGAGTAAACCCGTTTGAGTCACATAATTGAAAATATGAGTCGCTCTCAAAGAGCTGAACTTTTATAAGAATGTTGTCTATGTTATCGAGGGATCTCTGTATATGATTTCTAGTTAGGTAAATTATGTGATTATCTATTCTAATTACTCCAGATGCATTATATAGTTTCTTGTTTGATATAAATTTTGTGAAGTTGCTGATTGGCGACCTGAACATAGAGGTACATGCTCTTAATATTCTTCTCTCGAATTTCCGGAGCCTTTCCATGTATTAAAAGACATCCCTTTATGTGTGAGAAATTAACAAAATGGTATGTGTTAAATGTGTCTTTTATTTATTTAAATGGGCAAAAATGCGCTTTTTTAACAATTCGGATACATTTTTCTGTGGTTTTCAACGCCTTGGAGCACACACAGCTCTTGGGCTGGCGGTAAAGTTAGCCTCTAAAGTTGGCCTCTCAATTGAAATATTTTTTTAAGGCAAAATATGATTGGTGCAAACGTATTATTTGCCTCTTAATATTATGGAAAGCCTTAGTGTTAGTTATTTAGTCGTACTTTCCGAAATGCTCAGACTCAAATATTTTCTCCCATGTAATGGATTGAACGCACCTCTTGGTTGAAAACTAGCTCATCCCGCTAGAACTGGGTCTAAGTGTCCCCACTAAAAATGTATTTGACTCCTGCTCCACATTTATTTGTTAATCAAATAAATTTATATTTGACAACATTTATAATAATACGGCCTTGCCGTGTCACTTTTTTATCATAAAAGGAATAAATCGCATCTTGTTCGTCCATTCGGTAAATTGGCGAAACATCCCTGAAAAGTCACGTTGAGGGCAAGAATGCGGAACTTTTTTATTGGTCTAGCTTTTTCATCATCCCATCTGAGAATTGGCGATACATCGCTTAACACTCCCTAAGAAGTCCTGAATGCGATTCTTCTTGAAGTGAGTTGGACTACTTTTTACAATATTAACAATGGAAAATACTTTGGCAACGCTTAATTACATTAGGTGCAAAATCATATTGCTATAAAACAGAATTCGAAACAGAATCGCATTCCTGCCTCTAGGAAGAGTCGCATTCTTATCTCCAGGAAGAGTCGCATTCTTATCTCCAGGAAGAGTCGCATTCTTATCCCTCAGAAGAGACATTTTCCATTTCCCGGGATGAATCGCTTTTCCATCGCTTAGAAGATACTTTTTCCTATCTCCCAGCAGTATCGCTTTCGTATCGCCCAGAAGTTATCGCATAGTGTCACATTTCTTCCCGTGGGAAGATGAGAATGCGATAAAAATGCGATGTCGCTAGAGTAAAGCGACACCTACTAGGCGAATCGCATTCTTATCTTCCGCGATAAAAAATGTTTTCTGGGGGGAGAATGGGTTAACGTGTCGAATAAGTAATATTTTTGAAAAATTTTAAGCCAATGCGCAGAGGTAAAAAGTCAAATTAAAACCATTTTTATACTCTGTACCGTAGGTACATAGAGTATTATAAGTTTGTGCAAAAGTATGTAACATCCAGAAGGAAGCATCTCCGACCCAATAAAGTATATATATTCTTGATCAGCATCAACAGCCGAGTCATGTCCGTCATGTCCGTCTGTCCGTCTGTTTGTCCGTATGAACGCACAGATCTCAAATGGCTTGTTCCTTCTGGACATATTTAGTTAGCAGGATAACTTATCGATTCGCCAAAGAATGGAGAAGATCGGATGAACGGTTTTCGAGTTCAAAAGACTGTTCGCTGCTACTGCAGCATCAAAATTTATGCTGAGCGTAGAATTTTTTTTTAAACATAGAGTATGTAATAGTCGGGCTTGGCCGACTTTCTTTCTTGTTTAATTTATTATGATCACACGTCAAGGAGTCATTTACGATGCGTGTTGTTAAGGACCTTATCGGCGTCCACCCTAATGAACACCTTGACCTCAGAGACTAGAAGACCCACAGCATCCGAATTTGAAATGTGGTGTAATAATAAGGGCGAAGGTTTAGATGGTTCGCAGATGAATGCGATTCTATTAATGATCTTTTATTCAATTTTGGTCCTCTCTCTCCTCTCCTCTTTTACATGAGTGAAATGGTAAGCTAAGTTGAGTCACATTACAAGAATTGGGTGTACAATGAGATACCGACCGACTAAGGTAACGGTTCCTGCGTTATCAGCGCTTGAGTGATAAACAATTGTTATGTTTAGTGCATATGCAAATGAGTGAAGCATGTGACTCAACGTAGCTTTAGCAATAGCTTAGGCTAGTTACAGTATTGTACATAAGTTTAGTTACGAGTGCTTATAATTGTAGCTTTTATACAAATACTAAGAATCCTACTCCTTCCTTCACTATAAAAAAAAAATGTTAAAATTTTTTTTGGAATATTTTACTTAATTGGGATTCTTAAAGTTGTAACTTGTTCAACCTATTTGTATGAACTTTAGTAGTTTTATTGTTTCTTATTTCCTTAAGAGTCACGTTGCTGTTTTTATCTAGGCTTATAATAGTATATGAAGCTAAATATTTATTTTCCAATTTGTGTCCTGTTTCGTTTTTTAATAGAACTTTGTCTCCTAATATAAAGTTTACTACATGAATATTTTTATCGTACTCTATTATTTGTTTATGTTTTTTGTTGTCTATCATAAATGCTTCTCTTTGCCTGGCTGTTTGCAACCTATAATTAATTTCTTTATCATAAGCTTCTAAGTTATATAGTGGATCTATTTTAGTTGTGTTCGTTAGACAAATTGAGGTGGTATTTTTCCGAATATCAATTCAAATGGGCAATAGTTATGAGTAGTTGATGGCGTGGTGTTACAGCAATATGTAAAATATTGCATTCATACGTCCCAGTCGTCTTTCTTTGTTGACATATAGGATCGTATATATTCGTTTAGTGTTCGTCTGGTGATGGTGAGCTGTTAAAGTTTTGTTTGTAATCTATACATATATATAAAATTGAAAGTATGTTTGCATGTTTGTTCTTTATGGGCGTCTAAGCCGCTGAACCGATCTTCACAAATTTTTCACAGTATGTTCATGTCGATCAGGAAATTGTCATAGGCTATGTCTCATGTCTGTGACTTGGTCCAAAAACCGCGAAATTTGCAAAATTCAACAGTTCATCCGATTGAAACATTGGGGATTGATTAAACGCTTGCCGGTTAAGGTTTCTAAGTTGACGTAATAGGGGGGAAATGGACCGAAAACCGCGAAATTTGCAAAAAATTATACCGATCATCCGATTGCGATGAAATTTTATGGAATGGTTGGACGCTTGCAAGCTAAAATTTCTAAGGTCCAAAAATCCGCGAAATTTCTAAAATAATCATATGAATATCTATAGTATGAAAGCGCTTAAAGCTTAGATTAAAATCCAGCCGTGGGTAAATGGATGATGCAGATTGAACGGCTGAACTTTGATATTTATACCCGTTACTCGTAGAGTAAAAAGGGTATACTAAAGTCGTGCAAATGTATGTAACAGGCAGAAGGAAGCATCTCCGATATCATAAAGTATATATATTCTTCATCAGCATCAACAGCCGAGTCGATATAGCCATGTCCGTCTGTCCGTCCGTCCGTCCGTCCGTCCGTCCGTCCGTCCGTCTGTATGAACACCTAGATCTCAGAGACTAGAAGAGCTAGAGCAACCAAATTTTATACGTAAACTAGTATTGACTGTAGGCAGATCAAGTTTGCTTCAAATTTTGGCCACGCCCCCTCCCGCCCCCGCAATAAAAAATATTGAATAACTCCCACAATTTTTAAGATATCGTGCTCAGATTTTGCAGTGTAGTTTATGTGGCCAATATCTATAATCTCACAAATTTTCAAAAGGATCGGATAATAAATGGCCGAGTTAAAAAAATGTTGCATACTTATCCGAGCTGAGCTGAGTAACGGGTATTTCGAAGTCGGGCAGGGCCGACTTTAACTTACGCTCTCGTTTTCATTTGAGCTTATATTATTATGAAGATTTCATAGACGGCAATTGTAGACTGGTTAATAGGAGGTGTATAGCAAACTGTCAAAAAAGCCGCGAAATTAGCAAAGTTACAGTTAAAACTTCCATTTTCTCACAATGCAAAGGACCCGGGCGTCGCCGGGTATTCAGCTAGTATGTAATAGTTTACAAATTTCGTCAATTATTTTATTTTTATATTCTGTTCCCATGTCAGTCAAAATAGTTTTAATGGGCCCAAAAATTAATATGAAATTTTCAAATATTGCTTTGGCTACTGTTTTGGCTTTTTTGTCCTTTACTGCTATTGTAGAAAGATATTTACTTAGGTCACAAATTATGGTTCCTGCATATTCATTACCTTCTAATGATTACGGAAATGGCCCTATGGTATCTATTTGCACAATATCAAATGCTTGTTGTTGTGTTTCTGTTATGATCATTTGGGCTTTTGAATGTTTTAATGTTTTATTTTTGCTGCAGTCGAGGCAGTTTTTAACATAGTTTTTTATATCCTTTTTCATGTTTTGCCAATAATAATATCTGCGTAGTTTATTGTTTAACCTGTTTACACCTGGATGTCCAACTAATTTGTTGTTTTTCTTTTGTCTTTTTGATATGATGGTGCCTTGTGGCGTTAGTGCTATTTTCAAATTCCTAAGAACTTGATTGCCTATTTCTTTAAATTTTGTTAATATTTATATATCTAATTTATATATATAAAGAGACATTATCAGTTTTCTAATTTTTAAGTCACTGGCTAGTGTTTCAAGCCTTGAGAAAAGTGGTTCTAAATCATTATTCTCTTTAGTGACCAATTCTTTTGTTTTAATGGAACCGATGATATTATTCCTTAGTTTTTATAAACAATTTGTCGATTGCCCATTTAAGGATTGCACAATTTTAAATATCGTTAAGGCTTTCGTATATTTTTCGCATTACGAAATCGCATTTGGTATTGGCATTAGTCTGTGTTCGTTGTGTATTTGTTGGTCTTTTTCATTTTTCTTGTCCTCTAAATATTTTTGTGCTCTAGTTGTTACTTTGTTTACTTGTGCTGATATGTTTTTAATGTCTGTAAAATTGATTCTAGATAATGCGTCAGCTACTTTGTTAAGTTTCCCTGGTAAAAATAATATTTCAAAATCATATTCCTCTAAATCAAGTCGTATTCTTGTTAATCGAGACGATGGATCTTTCATTGCAAACAATTAGCTGAGAGGTCTGTGATCACTTTGAACTATAAATGTTGTGCCATAGACATACGGTCGGAAGAACTTTATTGCCCAATGTATTGCTAGCAGCTCTTTTTCAATGATTGGTTTGTTGCATTCGCCTTTTGTAAATGATTTGGAAGCATACGATATTGGTTTAAGGATGTTGTCGACTTCCTGACTCAGTACCGCTCCACACGCAAGGTTACTAGCATCTGTTATTATATAGAATGGTTTTTTTTAAGTCTGGATACTGCAACAAAATTGGACTTATTAGAGCTTGCTTCAAATATTGAAGAGATTTTTCGCATTCGTCAGACCACTTGAATGCAACATTTTTCTTGCACAGTCTAGTAAGATGTACTGCATAGTGTGAAAAATTTTCGATGAATCTCCTATAATAGTTGCAGAATGCTACAAAGCGCTTGGTTTCTTCGGGGCTGGTTGGTTTTGGGTAGTTTGATATTGTTTCGTATTTTTTATCATCTGGTACGATACCCTTATCTGTGCATTTATGGCCTAAATATGTAACCTCATGCTGGAAGAAATTGCATTTTTCTGGGTGTAGTTTCAAGTTGCGTTTTCTACAAAGCTGAAAGACTTCTTTAAGGTTATTAAGCATATGATTAGGGGAACATCCCAGTACGACCAGATCGTCCATATATAAGAAGCCTTGTGTAGGGGACAAACCGCTAAAAGAGAGGGTCATCATTCGTTGAAACGAATCTTTTAAGCCTGTATGCACCTTTGTTTGTCGTGAATGATGTAAGGTCTCTTGAGTCTTTATGGAGTTTTATTTGGTGGAAGCCTGACATAAGAACTAATGTTGAGAAATATCTTGCTCTCCCCAACTGATCCAAAATATCATCAATACGGGACTAGGGGAACTTGTCTGCGACAAGTTTTTCATTAATCTGTCTATAATCGACAACTAGGCGCCATCTTTTCTCTTGGGAGTTTGGTAAGAGTTTTTTAGGTACTAGAAGGATAGGGCTGTTGTATTCTGCAATTGAAGGCTCTATTATTTTGTCCTGTATTAATTGATCTACCTGTCTATTTATTTCTTCTCGATCTGTATATGCTGCTCTATAGTTGCTTATGTCTACTGGTGTGTTGTCTTTTAATTGTAATTTTTGCTGATAGAAATTATTACATGAAATAGTTTCAGACTCTAGTCCAAACACATCACTGTATTTCGAACATAAATTTATTAAGTCCTTTTTGTGAGCTTCAGGGCATTGTTTTTCTAATTTCATTAATATTTCCTTTCTTCTACTTTTGGTTTTATTTATTTTATTAATGATTTCATAATTTTTAAGGGATCCGTATTGAATATTATAGTCACTAATATTTACTGTAGTATCATTTGTATTTAATATCTATACTCTGTACCGAAGGTACATAGAGTATTATAAGTTTGTGCTAAAGTATGTAACATCCAGAAGGAAGCATCTCCGACCCAATGAACTATATATATTCTTAATTAGCATCAACATCCGAGTCATGTCCGTCTGTCTGTCCGTCTGTCTGTCTGTCCGTATGAACGCACAGATTTTAGAGATGGTAAGAGATAGAGGTTTGACATGTATGGGACATATGCTTCTTATGTCTGCAGGCAGATAAAGTTTATTTTCAATTTTGGCCACGCCCCCTCCCGCCCCCGCAATTTAGAAAAAAACGTCATATCTCCCACAGTTTTGAAGATAGATGGCTTGTTCCTTCTGGACATATTTAGTTATTAGGATAACTTATCGATCCGCCAAAGGAATGAAGAAGATCAGATGAATGGTTTTCGAGTTATGATCAAAAGAAAAAATTTCTTGGTACAGAGTATGTTATAGTCGGGCTTGACCGACTTTCTTTCTTGTTATAATATTTCTTATCTCTAAATTACAATAAAATACAAAAGAAACACTGAACAAAAGATTACGACGTTGACCTGCTTGGCCGTCTGTCTGGAATTGAGTTAATTACATAAATTCATTTATAATTAAATTTCTATATTTAAGAGCATCAGTAACGAACAAAACTAAGTTTTTCCAATTTTCATCATCTACTCCATTCAAAACATGTACTATTTCGTCATGGCTTAGGGTCTGTTTTCCAAAACATCTATGGCGGATTCGTTTATAAATTGGGCAATTTCCTATAAAATGAGAAATACTCTCCACTTCATTCCTGTTACAAATGGAACAATTTCGTTTGTGAAGTCCATTTAGGTATATAAGACTGCACCTCGATTTGAAAATCCACATTATTTTAGTACTATTATGATTGTCATTAAAATAACTTCTTCTTATGCTATGGTCGAGACTTTTATATATTCTGGAGGAGTTCATACATTTTTCGTACATTTTTTGTGTATTCCACTCTTCCATTCGGCGAAGTAAGTTGTTCGTCTTTATCCCCCAGATTTCCTTATTGTTAATATCGTTGAAAGATATACTAATTTTTTCGCCTAACGTGTTTATAATTTTACTCCAGTATATATTATTGTTTATTGCGTTTTTAGCCAACTTATTCGGTAGTCTGTTTTCGTCATAGTCAAATAGTGTTTTCTGAATATATTTCAGGTGTAGTTCAAGTGTATACATATGGCTATGGGGAAGTCCGGTTTCAAGCATTAGACAGTATGTTGGGGTAATTTGTGGCAATTTAAGTATACGCTTTAGGAAGAAAGTCTGCACTATATCTACCTCATCAAACATTCCGTGTCCCCAGACTTGTGCTGCGTAGCTCTGGATAGATCTACATACAGCCAAATACAGTTTCCATTTTGCTGTCAAACTTATGTCATTTTTCATTAAAAGGGTTTTCCACGTTGCGTTAATAATACACCTTGCCTATATCTATTAGTGCACCTTTATATTGCCCCTTCTCTGCCACCGCTAGTCGACCACCTCTCCTAAAAACCATTATTTTAGACTTTTCTAAGTTTACTTCCATATTCCAAATATCACAGTAATGCTCTAGTTTATTAATCATCAACTGCAACTTTTTTACGTCGTCTGCTACTATCACTATGTCGTCAGCATAAAGTAGTAGTCTTATATTCATGTCGTCAATGTAAAGTCCCTCTCCTAAGTGGTCGTGTAAGTCGTTTAAGTGAAGCGTAAATAGTAATGGCGACATAAGACAACCCTGCTTCACACCTGATTGGGTTTCGAATGGCTCCGATATTGTCACTCCTGTCCATATTACCGAGTTTGATTGTCGGTATGTGTCTTCCAGAAAAGTGACCAATTTTGACGGCACTCCCATATTGTGTAGTTTATAGATTAGAAGCTGTCTGGGTACTTTGTCAAAAGCTGCTTTAAAATCTACAAAGAATGCAAATACTTTTTTCCCCTTACTAAACATGTAGTGCACAAATGTTGATAAATTAAAAATGTTATCAATAGTTGAATATTTTCGTCTAATCCCTGCTTGGTATTCGTTAAGTACTTTATTCTCATCTGTCCAATTTGTTAATCTGTCTGTTAGCATTCCCATCATAATTTTAGCTACTGAGTTCATAAGCGATATCCCTCTATAATTCGAAGCTTGCGTTTAGTCTCCTTTTTTGAAGATGGGAAGGAGAACGCTAGTTTCAAAAGCAGCATCGACCTGCCCCCTATCATATAGTGCCGTGAATGTTAATGCTAACTCTGCTAGAAATGAATCATTAGCATTTTTAAAGAACTCGTAGGGGACCCCATCCAATCCTGGAGCCTTTCCGTTTTTAGTCTTCTGTAACATTGATTTAATTTCGCTCACAGTAAATGGGCCGTCCAAAGATTCGTCTGCTATCAATTTTGGTACATAATGGATATCTTCCGAATACTGCACTGGATTCAGAAGCTCTTCAAAAGTGCTGCAATAGTAAAATAGGATCTACCTCGATTTCCGGCCTACGTTCACCATTTCGCAATTCCCTTACAAACGCCCACCAATCCTTGCTGTATTGCACTGAGTTGATTTTCATTTTAATTTTCCTAAAGTAGGGTCTTTTGGCACTCTTACAAACTTCATTATATTTTGATTGCGCAAGCAAATATATTTTCTTATCTTCTGTTCGATTTGTCTTTTTAAATTTCCTTAATGACGTGAAAACCTTTTCTCTAGAATTTTGACATCCCCAATTATACCAGGGCGATGGTGCAGCTTCTTTAATTATATTTATAAGATTCTCTGTAGACAGATCGTGCCTTTCCTTCTTTTTATTTTGTAGTTTCAACGTCAATATATCTTTGAATTGCTGTTTTTTATCGTCTATCCATTTCAGCTTTGGCAATAGTTTTGTGTTATGCCGCGATTGCGAGTCATTGTTTTCTTCGACTTTCCCTTGCAGTATGAGAACTATGGGCATGTGATCTGACCATGGTTTTTCCCCTATTAAAAAGTCATATACTAAGTTAGTTAAGTCTTGGCTTACCGCGCATATGTCGTTAACAGATTGTCCTACACTACTTACATATGTAAAGTCTCCCTGACTGTCAGTCGTTGTACATCCGTTTAAGATTACAAGACCATTATTATTACAGAATTGTATGAAGTCCTTTCCATTCTTATTTACAATTTTGTCTTTTGATTTTCTCTCAGTAGTACTAACTTTCGTTTCAGTTCCGATATTTTCATCCACACTTGCTTGTAGTTCTCCTATCCGTATATTCAGGTCCCCCATGACTATAGGATTTAAGAAGTCGTTTTGTAGACAACTATTTGTGAGTACTTCAAATTGGTGAATCCAATTATTACCATTTAAATACAAAGGAATTATACTAGCAACAGTTTTACCCATCTTGACTTCACAAACATCTATCCCATCTGCGTGCACAAAGCAATGAGTAATTCCAGTCCTTGCAATGTCATTTTTAATAGCATACAGACTTCCTTCCAAAATGTTTCGATTCTAGATGAGTTTCGAGTAAGAAGAATATATCAAACTTTTTGAGAAAATCAAAGAATTCGTTAAAAAGTGTTTTGTTCCCTAAGCCGTGTACGTAGTATGATAATATTTTCAGTTGGAGCGCGCTTGGTTATTTAATTTGATTCCTAATACTGATACTCTTTTCCATTACTTCTTTACTTAAATCTAACGATTTAAAATTTTGTTGTGTAGGGGTGCTGAGTTTTTTGGCTCACTATAATTGACCAATGATTCAAACGAAAAGTCAAAATTTTCCATCTTTTTTGGGTACAAGTTCCGAATAATATTTTCTGCAGGCTGTCCCTTGCACATAAGTATATTATTTCTATTAAAATTCATCCAAGTATTTCCTATTTTAATACTATCGTTTCTTACTGTGGATAATATTGATTTCTTTTTTTTTATGGACGTTGACGTACAATGCGCATTACGTTCAAGTGGCCCACGCGACACCAAGCCATAGCTTGTTACGAGCGAACTCCAGGCAAAATAGCAGCCCACCTCCCGCCCAACCGACCGAGAGGCGCCAACGAGCGACACGAAAGCCGGAAGAATAATTTAAAAAAATTGTTAGCTACGGGCTAAAGAAGTTAAAATAGAGGTTTTTAACGCGGGAAGAGAACATTCCGAATTGATTATGCGGTAGAGTTTATTGTAATCAGCACAGAGGACATGAAACGGATCATTCAATGCAAAGTTAGTAGTAAAACGTCTCAGAGAAAAGGGGACAAAGTTACGGGACAATCTACAAGGAACATTGAGACTAATTTGGCTGAGCAATTCCGATGAGTCGATTTCACCATTAATTAGTCTACTATATGTATGAACATTACACCAAGCATAACTCTACCGTTAAATAAGGAAGGAAGATTAATTAAAAATAGTCTACTAGAATAAGATGGGAAACGGACCTCAGGATTCCAGTTCAAAACAACGAAGAGCTAACAATAAGAATGGCTTTTGCACAGATTCAATTCTATCTTGATGGGTCGAATATTGCGGATACTCCACACATGATCCATACTCAAGAGTAAAGAATTTTGGTAGTGTAGGGATCGTCAAATTCGTTCGACCACCGCTTTATAAACCCTAGAACACTTCTGAATTACCCCAAGATCATTTACTTTTTTTAGTCGCTGCAATGCCACATTATCAATCATATAAGTGCCCAATTGTGGTAAGCTTCTGTTAAATGTCATAACCTGTTAAGCTGTTAAGGTTTAGAAGACTATCTTGACACCATGAGTGAAATGCATCCAAGTCTGTTTGCAAATTATAGCGGAAACCAGATCATTATATGTTAAACATATTTTCACATCATCAGCATACATAAGCACCCGAGAGAAAGCCAAGACTGAAGGAAGATCGTTGATGAAGAGAGTAAAAAGCAATGGACCCAAGTGGCTACCTTGGGGAACTCCAGAAGTAACCTGGATACACTTAGAATAAGAATTACAAAATATTACTTTTTGGGTTCTAGTAGTTCAACATCGGACTTATTACCTTTTTTATGGAGTGGAATAATAAAAGATTCCTTCCATAGCAATGGGAAAGAGGATGACTCCAAAGACATTTCAAATAATTTATGAATAGGCAAAAAATTACTCGGAAACCCTAGCAGCTTTCTATCGCCATTTAAATAGCACCAGAAACAATTGTCTTTTAATTAAAATAAAGTTCACTTTTAATTGTAAAAACATCTTTAAAATAGCTAAGAGCAGCTGTGCTGTTGCTGGTGAAATTTATTTAATGCTCACCAAACATTCTACAAAGAAAACTTTTGATTAAAAACTCAGTGCAGCTAACACAAACAACAAGAACAACACAATCAAAACCACTCATTGAACGAAACCGAAAATCACTCAAATGGCGACTCCAGGATCTAAACGCCAACGCGAGAACTCTGGTTTGCAAGGCAAAGGTGGTAAATCTTCTGATGATCCATCCTCCTTGTTGCTCCAGAAGATTGACCAGAAGTTCGGCGAACAGGTCGAACACATCACGGCCAGTATACGTGAGTCGGAGGAGCGCATTCTGCACGAGTTCCAAGAGAAGCTAAGTCTTGTGACTGACGAGATGCAGAAACTCACCCAGCGTGTGCAGCAATTGGAGGCAGAGGCCGGTAAGGCTATTCAACTTAAAAATGGGGTTGTTCAACTTGAAGCTGAGACTGGAGAAGTGCAGGCACTTCATAGGCGAATCGGTGAGTTGGAGGCCAGGTTTGCGGCGCTGTCCAATGCGAGCATGGCAAGTGATCTCCCTATCAATGGTGTTCCTGTGTCTGAAGATGAAAACCTTAAAACGACTTTCAATTCACTCTGCTTTGCCCTCAATCTTACACCACCTACGAGGGCAAAAGAGAGTTTCCGGGCCCGGCAGCAAAACACAAACACAATTGCTGCCGCAACAATTATTGTAAAAATGGAGCACGTGCGCGACCCGGCGGCACCAAAGCCTTTCTGGAAGAATAGAAGAGTTTCGATACTTGTTTGTGAAGTCAAATGTCGATGTAGTCTGTGTGTCTGAAACTTGGTTCGTTCCCCAATTAAGTGATGTCTTAGCTTCATGTGACGGATTTGACTTATACCGATCGGACAGAGAAGGCCATGCGGGAGGAGTTGCAATTTATATCAATAGTAAACTTAAAGCCAGAGTAATATGCAAACAGGCTCCGGGGAGTGCAATAGAATACTTGTTTCTGCAAGTTGCAGGTAGGGAAAGTGCAATAAGTTTACTTATTGGCTGCCTCTATCGGCCGCACCGCTCCATCGACTACTCGGATGTAATTGAATTAATTTCTACACTACACAGAAAAAAACAAAAAATCAAATATCGAGTTGATCTTCCAATATAATTTCAAAAATATCAATTTTTAAATATTTAAGAGTTACTATTTAATATCAATATGACGCTGTAGTATTACATTGATACTAAAAATATTATATTAAAAAGAGTGGGCGTCGTGAAACACCCGGTACGAGCGAAACTCATTACGAGGGATAATCATATCCTGATTTGAAATTACAAAAGAATATAAAGTAGTTTGGTTTTTGTCTAATTTACATTTTGAATCGTAAAACAGTGTTTCCCAAGAAGAGAGGCTCTGTCTCTCTCTCACTCTTACTGATGCATTACTTCGGCAAGCATTCGGTGTGAGTTGCCGAAAGTGTTCAGCCCTCCAGGGCCTGGCTGGGGAACACTGTTGTAAAAGTAAGAGCAAAAGAGAGAAACTTCATTTTAATCTTCCACCAATACACACGCAGTGGCACATTCGATAGTCTTGAATATCGATAGTCGAACCTGCCAAATATCAAGGCTGTAGAAGCTGCAGCCTAAGCAACCAGCGCTACAAAGACCGACCGTCTGGGCCAAACAAATAACAACAATGTCGATTTCTCCGCCTTAAGGAGAAAGATGAATACACTGGTTGACTATATGTCCAAAATGATGACCGACATTACAACCATGATGGCCAATTGGCTCAAAATCATCGAATGACGATTCGTAAATGTAAAACCTGCTTCATGCAGCTCGAAATACTGCAACACTATCGTGAAACTAGCATTCTCCTGGGCGTCGCTAACTGACGGCTCATCCAAGATGAGCGTATTATAGTGCTACATTTTTTGGATATTTTACATTAACCATAGAAATTGTTGCTTTAATTCCCATTTTGACCGTTTAACTACATTGTTTGTAGACATTTCACATTAATTGTTGATTGTTTGAATTGCTATGATATCATGTCCTTGTTTTGGTCACTGTTTCGGTCACTCTTTTGGTCACTGTTAAGGTCACTGTTTCGGTCAGAGCTTTGATCACTGTCTTGGTCACTGGTTCGGTCAATGTTTGGTCACTGTTCGGTCACTGTTCTGGTCACTGTTTCGGTCAATGTTTCAGACACTGTTTCGGTCACTGTTTCAGTCAGTGTTTTGATCACGGGTTTGGTCACTGGTTCGGTCATTGTCTCGGTCACTGTTTCGGCCAGTGTTTTGTTCACTGTTACGGTCACCGTATTGGCCGCTGCCATGATGCAACAAGAGAGGTGAGGTGGTATCAGTGTGAGTTCTCTGCAAAGTACCTTCACGTTTAGTGCTGCGCGTACTTTTGAAGCGTAAGCTTTTGGCAAAAGGCTCCTTGCAGAGGGTATATTGAATTTGTGCAGATGTTTGTAACGCAAAGAAGGAAGCATTTCCGACCACACAAAGTATATATATTCTTGATCAGCATGACGAGCTGAGTCGATATAGCCAAGTCCGTCTGTCCGTCTGTTTCTATGCTATCTCCTACGTCAGTTTTAAAGCTATCGCCACCAAACTTTGCACAAAGTCTTCTGGTCCAAATACGCTGCACATTTGTCGGAACCAGCCGGATCGGATGACTATAATATATAGCTGCCATAGGAACGATCGGTCGAAAAACTAGTTCTAGGGAAAAAATTTTTTTTTTGATTTTTATGCAATCGTCTCCAAACTCCTTATTTACTAGTTTTTAATGCTTCTCCATAATTCTGCCAAATTTAGTTGAAATCGGACATCTATATAGTACAGCTGTCATACAAAAGTAGTCAGAAAAGTAGTCTTATTGGGAAAAACTTGTATGTTTTCAGTGGATATGTCCTTCAAATTAGTTAGCAAACGTGCTGCAAGGGTATACAAACTTCGGCCAAGCCGAAGTTTACTTTCGTCTATTTTTTTTCTGACAACTGCAATGAGAGGACCGGTTGTTGCGAACTCTGCTCACAACCCACATGCTGCTATCGCTTTCTTGCACAGACTTTCTGGCCTTCGACCTTACAAAATACCTAGATCTGGTGCGAAAATAGTTAAATTGGCAACACTGGTTAGCAGACTCCAGTGTAAGCAGAGAGTCGGCAGCAGAGAGTGCCAGTGCGGGAGAAAATGAGAGAGCGCATATAATTTGCTGCATACATGAAAGTTGCATACATACATATGCACGCACGCACTGAGTGAGCTCACACACAAACGCTGCTGACTTTGCAAAGTCAAAAGCGTAGCCAAAGAAATCTGTCGCAAAGACAATCGTTTTCTGGATTTACCCCCCAGTCTACCGTCCGTAAAAGAGCTTCGCTCTAATAAGCGAAATTCTCACAGAGATATGAAAAATACCCTAGTGACGTGATTTCAGATCAAAGTAGACATCGAAAATCTGAGGGCAGAAAGAGACAAACAGAGTTTCTTAAAACAAAGAGAGACAGCCCAATGTTCATGTCTCTGCCGCAGCTAGCGAGACCGCAGATACTCTTCCGATTTGTCTGTTTTTGCTTTCATTGCTGATTGCAATTCCCAACTGCTTAAAGCGATGAGCGCATGGAGAGACATTCAAACAGCGACAGTCAATAGCAAAAAGCCTACTGAAGGTTGAATCGGGGGATTTATGAAAGGCAACCAGCTCTTTTTGGTGTATATAAATGCATAAATTGTTTACAGTTGTGAACAAATGAAACTTTTCGGGACCCCGAGCCAACTAAAGTCACTAATTATTATTCAAATACATTTTTGACAAAAATATAGCTTTGATATTATTAAACACACCATTGGTAATACATTAATACCCCTTTGATATTATAAAACGAGAGCTTAAGTTAAAGTCGGTCCTGCCCGGATAAGTATGCAACATTTTTTAACTCGGCCATTTATTATCCGATCCTTTTGAAAATTTGTGAGATTGTAGATATTGGCCACATAGACTACAGTGCAAAATCTGAGCTCGATATCTTAATTGTGGAAAAATTGTGGAAGTTATTCCATATTTTTTATTGCGGGGGCGGGAGAGGGCGTGACCAAAATTTTAAACAAATTTGATCTGCCTACAGACAATACTAGCTTACGTATAAAATTTGGTTGCTCTAGCTCTTCTAGTCTCTGAGATCTAGGTGTTCATACAGACGGACGGACGGACGGACAGTCACACGGACATGGCTATATCGACTCGGCTGTTGATGCTGATGAAGAATATATATACTTTATGATATCGGAGATGCTTCCTTGCCTGTTACATACATTTGCACGACTTTAGTATACCCTTTTTATACCCTGTTCCCATTGAAAATGGGAAAAGGGGGATCATGAAGTTGTGCGAATCTATGTAACAGGGAGAAGGAAAATTTTCCGACCCCATAAAGTATATATATTCTTGATCAGCATGAACAGCCGAGTCGATATAGCCATGTCCGTCTGTCCGTCCGTCCGTCTGTCCGTCTGTCTGTCTGTATGAACGCGTCGATCTCAGAGACTATAAGAGATAGAGCCACAAATTGCTGTACGCAGATCAAGTTTGATTCAGATTTGAAAAATTCCATCCCGTCCCCCTTATATCACCAAAAAACCTAGACCTCCTCTATAAATCCTAGACCTAAAAAGCCGTCAGATCCACATTTTCAAGTAAGAGCCTCGTGGTTTAGTATACATCAAGCTAGGCCCAATATCTATCTATTCTGAAAAGTACAATCAGATCGGACCGAAAACACCGGAGTTATAAGCGAAACAGTTGAGCTGATAAGAGCACCCCCCCAGTTGTTGATCAGGACCAGCAAAAGTATTGCCTACATTTAGGATGACTTCTTCAAAAATTCAAAAACAAATAAATGAAAATAAATGAACAGGGTATTTTGTGGTCGGGAAACTCGACTGCAGCGCCCTTACTTGTTACTCTACGAGTAACGGGTATAAATATATATTAAATATTTCAGCCATGTTGTACAGGTATTGTGAAAATACTGCATTGATACTATAAAAATATATCAGGAATATTAACAAATATCAGATTGTTGATCTGAAACATTTCACATTGATATGTTCGAAATGTACGTATGTAGTATGTAGTATGTATGTATGTATGTATGTAGTTTGGTTTAGGGACTTTAGACATATTGACTACAGACAACTTCAGGACAACTTAGATCTCTGTGATTGGAACTCAATATATTCTCTTACAGACGTCAATTCTCAGTTAAATGAACTCTCCCGCTATATATTTATATCAACAATTTGTACCACTTAAACGCAAAGTTTACAATGAGAGACATAAACCCTGGTTTTCACGGGATATTGCGAAACAAATTACAGAGCGTGACTCAGCTTATAAAAAGTGGAAGAGGCACAAGACTTCTGATCACTATCTGCGCTTCAAAGTGCTTAGAAGTCTTGTAAATAATTTGATCCATACTGCCAAGCGTAGTCACTATACGAACAAATTTAAAAGTGCAATATCCACCAAACAGAAATGGAGTGAATTAAAGAAAATGGGAATTGGTACTACGAAATCGTTGAATAATGTCAGTACTGATTTAAACGACCTAAACTAAAAATTTATGCAATCGAACGTACCTGACTAACCCATACCTCGATATTGTAGTAGATAATAATTGTAATAGTAGCTTTAGTTTTATGTGTATAAGCCCATGTGATGTTCTCGAATGTGTCCTTAAAATTAAGTCGAACGCAGTTGGTCTAGATGATATGCACCCAAAGCTCTTTAATCTTATCTTGCCAAAAATCATAAGCCATGTGACCCATATCTGCAACACTGCGTTTACCACGTCGAATTTCCCGGAAAATTGGAAAAGAGCCAAAATAATACCTGTTCCAAAGGCTAAGAAAGATAACAAGCCAATATCCATTCTGCCCTTCTTATCTAAAGTTTTTGAGCATTTAATGTCTCAACAGATAAACAAGTTTTTGAGCCTTAGCCCAGTGTTAAGCAACATCCAATCTGGCTTCCGGAAGCAAAGAAGCTGCATCACAGCAATTTCAAATGTGACTGAAGACATACGAAGGCAACTCGATAATAGCTATGTGACATTTCTCACATGACTGGATTTTAGTAAGGCTTTCGACACAGTACAACACGTAATTTTATGCACAAAGTTAAGCAAGTTCTTTAATTTTACTGACACTGCCATCAAATTAGTCTCGTCGTACCTGTGTGGAAGAATACAGGCAGTTTTCACCCACGAAGAAATGTCTTCATTTTTGCCTGTCAAATGCGGCGTTCCTCAGGGCTCAATTCTTGGTCCTCTTCTGTTTTCGATGTATATTACCGATCTTCCTGTCTCATTGTCAAACTGGAATGTGCATATGTATGCTGATGATGTCCAATTGTATGCTAGTTGTCCGTTGGGAAGTATAAATGAGTGTGTAAATTTATGTAACAGTGAACTGTCTAATGTCAGTAAATGGGCTCTGTGTAATGGACTTTCTCTTAATCCGACTAAATGTAAGTGTGTCGTCATTTATAAAAAACCGCTGAGCACTGAATCACTTCCAAATTTAAACCTTAATGGTATTCCGATCCAATATTTAGAGCAAGTGGTCAATCTTGGCATCACAATTAATAAGACCCTCTCCTTGACTGACCATGTAATTAAAGCCACCGGAAAAACATATGGGCTAATTAGGCAGCTTTCACTGATTTAGCCGTTTTTACCAACTGAAATTAGACTCTCATTAGCTAAAACCAAAGAAACTACATTAGATAGAAGCGACACAACTATGAATTTGCCTTCACTTATTTTTTCGCGTTTCATGTTGCGGGGGGAAAGCACGAAGGGGGTTGGCTGATGCCAGCGAGATACACACTTGAGAGATCTCAAAGCATTCAAACAACAGAGCAAGAGAGCTGGTGGAGAGCAACAAAGTGGTTGCTGATCAGTGTTGCCAATTTGTCATTTTTGCGGACAGATCTGTCCGTTTTTAAATTGCGATTGCCGGAAATTTTTTAAAACGTTCTCTATCCGGAAAAATAGCCTTTTTTTATTTGACTTTATCCTTTTTTATCTTTCTAAATAGATAAATTGATATATAGTATAGCTTTGAAAACCTTTTTAAATTTTTTTGGCTTCGATTAAACGCAATGCAACACTTTTTTGTTTGCGTATAATCGAAATCGCGCCTATCGAACAGATGTTTTTCGTAAGTCTCAAGTGCCGTCAATAAAAGTGTCAAGATGCCGAAAGACATTTATAAGCAAAAATTTCGCGAGTGCTGGTTAAAAGAACCTGATTTAAAAAATTGGCTGTGCCGAAATGTTAAAGACCCGGAAAAGGCATATTGTAAATACTGCAAGTGCAGCTTAAATCCGAAAATCGACCAAGTCCGCGCACATGCGCATACGAAGAAACATATTCACAATGCAGTGCCCTTCGCACAAGTCAACAAAATTACGTTTCAGCGAATTTCAACATCTGCATTATGTCGTAAAGAGGCTGCACTTGCACTGTTTTCTGTCCAACATTCTGCAATCAATCCTGTTGGACACCTGAGCGAGCTGTGCAGCTCGCATTTTGATGCCACAAATATTAATTTGCATAGAACCAAATGCACAAATATAATCAGGAAAGTTTTGGCTCCGCGCTTTAAAGATAAGTTAAGGAAGGACCTTGGAGACAGCAAGTTCAGTTTGCTTATTGATGAGTCGACTGACATTTCCACAAATAAGGTTCTCGGTAAGAATCAAAATCTAATACAACAACTATTTTAATTAATAACATTAACATTTTGTGTAGGTGTCGCCATAAACTATTTTAGCCATCAACGGTCAACAATTACGTCCACTCTGTTGTCGTTGATTTTAATCGATAGTGGAGACGCGGTCAGAATTGCAAATTGCGTTTAGGAGGAATGAAAAAAAGCCACATTCAAGTCAAAAACCTGATTGGAATTGGGACGGACAATGCAAATGTCATGGTGGGTAAAAATAAGAGCGTCTTTGTTGAGCTGAAGAAGTCCGTGCCGTCCTTAATACTAGTTTAGTGCGTGTGCCATTCCGTGCAATTAGCAGTTAATGCAGCTTGTAAGTCCTTGCCAGAATAGCTGGAACTTTTGATAAGTGAAACCTACTCATGGTTTTCAAAGAGCTCCAGTAGACAGATCGCTTATCGATTGATATATCATATCAGGCCATAAATAGTGACAAGGTAAAACATTCTTGTTTGCATACATATTTGTTTTTTAACAATTGTTTGATTTTTTCAGATTTTTAATATGTCTGTTTGTTTTATATTCTAACTTCGTACTAAAAGTAATTTGTCCTTATGCTCGTCCCAAGAAATTATATATGTTTTCCAGTATAAATGCATTAAAATTAATTTTTGTTTTTTCATATATATTTTTATACTCTGTACCGAAGGTACATAGAGTATTATAAGTTTGTGCAAAAGTATGTAACATCCAGAAGGAAGCATCTCCGACCCCATAAAGTATATATATTCTTGATCAGCATCAACAGCCGAGTCGATATAGCCATGTCCGTCTGTCCGTCCGTCCGTCTGTCTGTCCGTATGAACGCACAGATCTCAGAGATGGTAAGAGATAGAGGTTTGACATGTATGCTTCTTATGTCTGCAGGCAGATCAAGTTTATTTTCAATTTTGGCCACGCCCCCTCCCGCCCCGGCAATTTAGAAAAAACGTCATATCTCCCACAGTTTTGAAGATAGATGGCTTGTTCCTTTTGGACATATTTAGTTATTAGGATAACTTATCGATCCGCCAAAGGAATGAAGAAGGTCGGATGAACCTTTTTCGAGTTATGATCAAAAGACAAATTTTCTTGGTACAGAGTATGTTATAGTCGGGCTTGACCGACTTTCTTGTTTTAATAAGGATCCTCTTAAGATACCTAGAGTATGCGAAACGAGATGGTTGTCAATAGCGCATGCAGTTAAACGCATTCTAAGCCAGTGGATTGAATTGAAGTTGCATTATGATACCGCAGCATTCACAGAGAAATGTCACAAAGCTTTAATATTAAATAACTTATACACGGACATCAACTATAATTACTTGCTTTTTTTAAAGCCCATATTGGAAGAAATGGATGGCACTAATAAAAACTTCCAGTCGAAAAAAACCAACCCGGTTAAACTATTGGGAGATTTAACATACGGAATCAATTACTCAGGAACAAAAGTGGTGGAATTACCAAATAAATATTTTGGAAGATAATTTTGAAAAAACTGTTAAAAGGGATTTGTACTTGGGCTACGAGTTTGAGTCAAACTTAAAAAAAAAACCAAAATAAGATTGATGATGAAACTGAGTTCAGTATCCGCCAGCATTGCACTGACTTTGTTATTAAGCTCATTTCTCAGTTAAAACAAAGGTATGAAAATGGGTTTTTTTAAAACATTTTAAATTCTTATCAAATATGTTTATTTTTAGATTACCCAACAACTTTCAAATATTAAAAAATATTGATTTATTTTCAATTGAAAATGTTTTGCGCTCTGATAAAAAGCCAATAATTTCAATATTGGAGTTGTTTTCAAGCCAGGACGTAGATATTGAAAAGATTACAGCACAGTACAATACAATAAATGTTGTCCAATGGACAAAACAAGAAAATACGTCTCGTTTTGGGCAGAAGTAAACGGCCATCAGAATTCAGCAGGAAACAAACCATTTTCCAATTTGGCTTCATTTGTAATAACTTTGTTGTCGTTACCTTGGTCAAATGCCGAGGTCGGAAGAGTTTTTAGCCAAGTTAACTTGGTTAAAACCAAATTAAGAAATAGACTTCACATCGAAACATTAAATTCGATTTTGGCAATTAGGTTGGTTTTTACTAGTTACAATAACATGCATATATAAAATATTTAAATATGTTTCTTTCTTTAAGGTAAGGGTTACGTCGGAACGGGGCGTACTGCCATAACTATTAAGTTCCGGATAGCGTTGTACGGTTAATTGGAACTAATACTGTGTATGCCGATGACACTGATGAAGAAAAAGAACAAGTCTAGATGAAATCTTAGACGTTTTGAATGAAAAATAATTTAATAAATACAAACGAAATATTTGTCCGGGTTTTTGTCCTTTTTAAAAAAAGGTGTCCGTTTTTTGTCCTTTTTACTTGGTCCAACTGTCCTTTATTTTTGGAGAGCTCATAGCATAAAAACAAATACAAATTGTGCTCTCCGGCTCTCTGGCCAGCGGTGGTGGCTCTGCTTTGAAGAAATCAAATTTTGCAATTTTATTCTATGATGAACAGCGAGACCGGCAACATGAGCTCAAAAAAAAACTTTGCTAAATCTGGCATAAAATGCTGCGTGCAGAAATGCAAAAAATCAAAAAGAAATTACCCAAACCTAAAATTTTTCAAATTTCCATCGGCTGACCTAATTTTAGGGCAAATATGGAGGGAAAAATGTCGCATTAGTATTGGGGATTACAACAAAACTTTGAAAATTTGCGAAAGCCATTTTTCAAATACATACATAGGCAAGCGATTTTTAAAAAACGATGCCATTCCAACAATGGATCTGGATGAGTTTGACGAGTTGGAAAATAAAACCGCAGATTTTGAAGAAACACAGTATATTGCTGATGAACATATTGTTGATGACAACTGTAGAAATTGCTTCAAAATGATAAAAATTCAAAGACTACGAAAAAAAACAGAAGCTTATGGAAAAAAAATCAAAATGCTAAAAGCTAATGTTCGGAGCAGAAGCGCTAATAATTAGTTATTGTAATTTAAATGTAAATGCCTTTTGGCTAATGTTTGTTTTGAATTCTAACGCTTGTTAACAATACCCAAAGTCTAAGCTCACACTGTTAATTCCCACGCTCAGAGCTTTTATCTGAGCTGAGCTTTTTGATGCAGCGGTAGCCAGCGTCTGCGTCTGGCGCCGCACTGCAACTCCAGAGATCGAGCAATAAACATTTAATAATCCGAAGAGCATTTGGTTTATTAATATAAGGTGATATATTCGATATCTTCCTAAAAACATTTGGTGACCCTCGAACGTGATTTGTGATTTGGAGTTGTGCAAGTCGGTTTTCTATAATTGTTTTTCATATCGTTGAAACAATCATCTTTTTCGGTTCGCTGATGTTTGTGCACAAGTCGGTGCCAAACACACACACATACATACAACTGTGCAGTCGCGTACTTTTGTAAAAACAATAACAACAAACAGTGTAATCGAGTGCGTGCAGTTTGGACAAACAAAAAACAATTAATTGCTGTGCGGAAAATTGTATATGTACATCGAGTACATTTAATTAATCGCCCCAACATTCAAACAAACAAAATACATACAACAAAGTGCCGCTTTAAAAACAGGCAAAATTTTCTGCTGTTGTCAACTGCCCTTGCAATTTCCTTTTCGTTACCTAACCGCAGAGCAACGGCCGCCGTGAACAGCTAGGAGCAAAGCAAAAGGAAAACATTCCGTTATCTTCGATCGCTCGCTTTGTTTTAAGTTGCATTTGGCGCGCGCGCATACAGGGTGTCTCGTTTTTGTGTGAAACGAAAAACATTTAAAAGAAAATTTGTACGTGGCGTGAACATTTTCTTTCAAATTAGCCAAGATGGTTGATAATCGTGACGATTCAAATGTTTTACCGATGGGTCCGAGTGACATTGAATTTTACAGAGCCAAAGCGCAGTCCCTCATGCGTCAAGCATTTGCATTAAACGATTTTTTATCTTCTGATGCACTAGTTCGCTTTGACGAGGCTGATTTGCTCGCGCGCGTTGAATTTATAAAAGATTTGAAAGCAGATTTTAATGCCGCACAGACCAGCTTGGAAAAGCTTGACCTGATGGAGCTTGCCGGCGACGCGCGTACTAATTTCGCGAACGCGTATCTCGATATAAATGCCAAGCTGTCACGAGAATTGGCAGCACATCAAGGGAAGCTGAGTAAGGCGAACTCAACGGTGATTGCTAATCATTTTCAAGGAGAATCAACTTTTAACACTTCTCGAAAATCAAGACTGCCGAATCTTGCGCTGCCTCGTTTTAGTGGTGAATATTCAGATAGGCCGGATTTCTTCGCCATGTTTACGACAGTCGTGGACAATGACCCAGAGCTAAGAAATATCGAAAAATTCCAGTATCTCCGTGCCAGTCTGGACGGTGTTGCTTTGGAAACCATACGTTCGCTCGAGCCATCTGATGCGAACTATGAAAAGGTTAAGGAACTCCTCACTAATCGATTCGACAACAAGCTTCTTCATTTTCAGGCACACGTAAAGGCAATATATGGATTAAAAGGTGTCGAGATGGGATCTGCAAAGAGTCTTCGGGAGCTGAGCGACAAAATGAACTCACATCTACGTGCGATTCGAACCCTGGCGAAGCCCGAGGAAATCTTGGACGGACTTCTGATCCACATTGTTGCCCACAAACTGGACCAAAAGACTCGGGAAAAATGGGAGGAGGATTTGCCAATAAATAAGCTGTCAACCTGGAGCTCACTTGCTTTGTTTTTGGAAAAGCGATGCAGGATGATGGAAAACCTGGAAAGCGCTTTGGTAACACTAACACCAAGCCAACAGGTGGGAAAAAGCTTGCACAGACTTAACCAAAATGCTCTTATTGCCTCATCGACTAACACTAATAGTCCTCTTTGTGTTTTTTGTGATGGAAGAGACCATTATTTGACCAAATGTTATCGATTTTTGAACTTGAGCCCCAATTTGCGCTACAAGGAGGCGAAGAAAATGAACCTCTGCCTTAATTGCTTGCGCAAGGGCCACGGTTTGCAGCAATGCAAGTCAAGTCACTGTAGACATTGCCATATGAAGCACCATTCATTGCTTCACATGACATCGAGCGCACCCTCATCATCACAATCATCTTCTTCATCAAATACACAAAATCCACCATCATCTTCATTAGTTTCATGTTCATCTTCATTACCGATTCCTCCACCTATCCAAAATAATATCCCTAATAACTACGTGTTGCTTGCTACTGCCAACATTTTGGTAAAAAATCGAGCTGGCACACTCATTCCATGCCGCGCTATATTAGACTCAGCATCACAACTAAACTTCATTACATCTCGCCTTGCTAATCAACTGCATCTTAAAACCCGACAGTCCCATGTTTCGATTTCTGGCATTGGAAAATCAATTTTGGATTCCGACAAAGCGGTTGATGTTGTGGCCCAATCGCAGGATGCAAGCTATCGTGTTTCTTTCACTGCTGTTGTCACTCAAACCATCACCGACTATCAGCCACATTTTGATATAAATGCCACAGGGTGGAATATACCTCGTAATATAGATCTCGCTGACCCACTTTTCTACAGATCTCAGCGCATCGATCTTTTAATTGGCGCTGGACTCTTTTTCGACCTGATTTGCATTGGGCAAATTCAGTTGGCTGACAGTTTGCCAACACTTCAGAACACCAAACTTGGTTGGATCGTATCTGGAGGGTTTGCAAAGGAGCCAGTCAAGCACTCTGCTTTGGCTGCCATTGTTAGGTCGCCCCACGTGCAGATTGATGAGGATTCGTTGGCTAAGATAATGAACCGTTTTTGGGAGATCGAGAACTGCTCTTCTTCCGAACCTGCAGTCTCAGCAGAGGATGCGCTTTGCGAACACTTGTTCCAGAAAAACTATTCTCGCTTGGAAAACGGTCAATATTCGGTTCGTCTACCAGCCAGCACTGGATTTGAGGCTCTTGGAGATTCTTATTGCATCGCTCTTCGTCGGCTGAAGAGTTTGGAGGCTAAATTTGCGAAGAATCCGGATCTCAAGGCTCAGTATTGCGCATTTCTTCAAGAATATTTCGATTTGGGGCACATGTCGCTAGCTGCAAAACACATAGATTCGCCTCAATATTTTCTACCGCATCATTGCGTCCAAAAGCTTGACAGCAAGTACCAAAACTCCTTTAAAAGCTCCAACGTGTATTCGCTTATATACATCGATTTATATCTCTTCGAGACAAAACCTGTTCTCGAGTAGGAGGAGCGCTCACTGTACAGGATATCACCATGGGCACACAGCTTCTTCTGAGGAGCATTCAGCAAGTCCACTTTGCCATGGAAATCGATGCACTCACCGCCAATAAACCGCTTCCTCCAAAAAGCAAATTGATTTCTCTGAAGCCAGAGATTGGCTCCGATGGGCTGCTTCGTGTTGGTGGGAGGCTTCAAAACTCGAATTTGGACTATGATGCAAAGCATCCCATATTGCTTCCGAAGAACCATCCAGTCTCCAAAGCCATTATCAGCTGGTATCATCAAAATTTCTTGCATGCTGGATCGCAAGTTCTTCTTGGTTCTTTGCGACAAAAATACTGGCCAGTTGGAGGTCGTAAATTTGTTGCCAGCGTCATCGGCAAATGCGTCAGGTGTTTTCGGATGAAGCCAACGATCTTCGAGCATGTGATGGGAGGACTACCAGCAGATCGCGTTCAGCCGAACCCAGCATTTCACACCACAGGCATTGATTTTTGTGGTCCATTTTATCACAAAGCCGAAGCTCGTAATAAGCCGCCTCACAAATGCTACATCTCGGTGTTTGTGTGTTTCTCGACTAAAGCTACCCATTTGGAGGTCGTTCAGGACTTGTCAACCTCGTCGTTCATTGCAGCTTTGAGACGATTTATCAGCTTGAGAGGCAAGCCGCATACCATATGGACCGACAACGGCACAAATCTTGTTGGTGCAAAAAATGAACTGGCTGAGCTCAAGGATTTGTTCTTAAGCGATCCTCACATATCTGCTGTAACTGAATCCTGTCTTGCTGATGGCATCCAATGGAAATTTATCCCACCTCGTTCGCCTCATTTCGGGGGTTTGTGGGAGGCTGCTGTCAAAGCAGCAAAATATCATTTTTACAGAGCCGTCGGCCCATCCATTTTGACCTCTGATGAACTTCGCACTCTTGCTTATGAGATATCTGCGATTCTTAATTCTCGTCCACTTTGTCCAATTACAGAAGATCCAGAAAATCTCGATGTGCTCACGCCTGCACACTTTCTCAAAGGCTCCAGCTTCACCAAGTTTCCTGAGCCAGATGTCACCCATCTCAACGCCAACCGCCTCAATCGTTGGCAGCTGGTGACACAGATGCAGCAAAACTTCTGGAGAAAGTGGAGCACCGAGTATTTGTCCTTGTTGCAAGAGAGGGGCAAATGGCGAGCTGATTCTGCAAATATTTTGATCGGCAATATCGTTCTGCTAAAAGATGACAACCTGCCACCGCTAAAATGGCATATTGGTCGCATCGAGGAAGTTATACCAGGGAAGGATGGCATCATCAGAGTCGCTATGATCCGTACAGCGACGGGTCTTATCAAGAGAGCCGTTGCCAAATTAGCTGTTCTGCCCGTCGAATCGCAATCTGGTTGAAAGCATGACTCTTCCAACGGGGGGAGGATGTTCGGAGCAGAAGCGCTAATAATTAGTTATTGTAATTTAAGCCGGGTATCCAGCACAGCGGAAACTAAAAATTCCTGCCAAACTTCATATAAAAAAAACTGTGCCAGGAATTTTTAGTTTGCTTTTTCGTTTGTTGTGTATCCAGCAACACGAACGAAATCCACACTTTATAGATAGCGGCGTATCAATAGCGGCGTTTCGGAAGCGTATGTGGAACGAGAAACAGCTGATATTCAGGCCAGGAATATATTGCTGACAATTATTTTGGAAGTGATTACGCAAAAGATGGAGGCAAAAACTGTGCGCAAGACTAAAAATATAATTAAAAATTTTAACGTGAGGAGAAGATAAATAAAATCAAATAAAAGCAGTTTAGGCAAGACCATGTCTTTGGCGAATCACAGAGAAAAAGCATTTTGACAACAATTCTGTGAAAAGTGCTTGGGAAAGTGTTGCTGCACAAATAAATAAAGAATATTACGTTCAAAATTATTAAATTCATTAATGTTATAAATGCTTGCTAGCGACTGACTGTAACAACGCTTGAATATAGAGAACAGAGAGAGACACAGAACGCTCCGCTTGCTTCAATTGGGTTCCACACACTCAAAATAAATAGCAAATTCCTGACAGGAATTTTCCGCAGTGCTGGATACAGGCCTTTAAATGTAAATGCCTTTTGGCTAATGTTTGTTTTGAATTCTAACGCTTGTTAACAATACCCAAAGTCTAAGCTCACACTGTTAATTCCCACGCTCAGGGCTTTTATCTGAGCTGAGCTTTTTGATGCAGCGGTAGCCAGCGTCTGCGTCTGGCGCCGCACTGCAACTCCAGAGATCGAGCAATAAACATTTAATAATCCGAAGAGCATTTGGTTTATTAATATAAGGTGATATATTCGATATCTTCCTAAAAACAGCTAAATTGATCTCTAAAGATCGTGTTTTCCATCGAAAAAAAAGAAAACCGAATGCAATTACTGGAATAAATTGATTCTTTGGAGCATATAAATAGCGAGTCAAAAACTTTTTGTAAATTGCTTCTCAGTAGACGACCAAGAGAATATTCAAGCGATGTTAAATTTCTGGCTCAAAATATTTTCTATACGTCGCAATCAACCTACTCTTTTCTTAGAGATAAATTAAATCTAAATCTACCGCATATCAGAACTATGAATCGATGGGCCCCTTTAAGGGGAGGTTCTAGTCCAGAGGCCCGAAAATGTGCGTAATTTCATGATTTTTCTTAGAGAGTACATACGTATTTTTTTTAAAAAACTTTTGTGGCATTTATTTGTCTATATTTTAAAAAGTTTACAAAATTTTTTCCAGTAAAAATAATACAAAATGGCAGCTCCAGCCCTCACTGACGGCGGTCGTGCGCGGTGGTGGACAGTGTGCGCGTTTTATTTGTTTTCACGTTAAAAAAAACAGTACTACAAAATTTTTTTTTACAAAAAACGCTTCCTCAAGGCCCTCTAAATTGAATAAGCTTTAATTAGAGCCGCCAAACGTCGAAATCGGTGTAGTCGTTTAAGCGGAATCACGCCCCGCGCGCAAAAAAAAAGGTGTTTCGAGAAAAACGCGTTTAAAGTGTGACGAGCTCTCTCGTCTATAGGCTATAACTTGTAAAATCAATTAGATAGGGAAATATCCTTTTGCCTACACATTTTTAAGACCGTAAGGATGAAAATAAAGCAATAAAAATAAATAATTTTTTTTTGTCGATTTTGACTAGAACCTCCCCTTAAAGTTTCTTCAGCCTGGATTTACAAATAGCGCATTTGAAACTATAAAAAAAATGTGTTCAGAACTTACAAGCAAAGAACAAAACCCATGTTGTACCTTTAATTGATGAAATGGCGCTTCGAAAAGTCATGAGATACAACCAGAATTTAGATTTAATCAGGGATGCAAACCACTCGAAAATAAGTACTGGTTCGGTTTAGTGGTTCACACAGTTTCTGAACCGCCGGTTCGGTTCATTACATGGTTTTTGGAGCTTACTGAACCGCGGTTTCGGTTCGGTTCAGTGGTTCACAAAGGGATATTATGAAATATTATGATTTCTCTAGTAATGTGACTTTTCAAACACTTTAGAAATTTAACTCTTATACACCATTTGAATATCTATAAAATCTTTAGAAGAATGTCCCAAGTTTATTATGTCGGATTTCCAGGATTCGTCTATAAGTTCCCAGAGGAATGCCCTTCGAAAAGTGAGAATATCGCCTAAAAAAGAATACGTACCATGCATCTTAATAACCCTATATATCATATCCCTTAAGTTAGGCTTAGACCTGAATCAGACCTGAAATGGAAGGGCTGGTCCTGAATTCATGGCATCCTTTTTATGAGTCTCAGCCAGGGATTTTTACACTGACTTGTCCTACTACGACATGAGCTTAGTTGATTTTAGGCATGATTTCAGAACTGAACCCATGGATGAGTTTCATGGGAAGTACTAAAATATGGTTGAATTCACACATTAAATTCAGTTATTCCTACTGTTCACGCCTGAATCAGCCCTGAAAAATTCGGTATCAAAACGTAGAACTGCAGGGATTATATGAGAAAAATCTCTCCCGTCTAAAATGAATTAAGGTAAAGAAGTTCTACAGAAAATTTAAAATATTGTCTACTAGAGAAAAAATACAGATTGATGACTGGTATATTAGAAAATCGGCGGGCAATTGCAGAACTTACAGTTTTACATTTACAAATTCCCAAATTGATAAAAAATCATTGGCTAGAGGAAAGGGATTTCCGTTAAAATTCGTCAGAGAACTAAACCGAACCGAACCGATTTTATTTGTGGTTTTCGGTTCGGTTTAGTAATTCTGAAAGGAAGCCGGTTCGGTTAGCGGTTCGGTTCACCAACTGAAACAAGCGGTTCGGTTCGGTTCAAAACCGGTTCGGTTCAGAACCGGTTTGCATCCCTGGATTTAATTGATGGCTTGGAGAGCAATGGGCTCTAAAGAAATAAAAAAGTTGCCAACCAAACTTGTGTTTTCTTAATGAAATCGATTTTTTCGAAGTGGAGCATGATTTTAAACTACTTTGTTTCTGAGAACGGGCTAAACGCAGATATTCTTTGCAACATAATCAAAGAAAATCTGAAAATAATCAATGGTTTTGGAGTTCATGTAGTGGCATTAATTTGCGATCAGGGTTCCTCCAATAGAAAATGTTTTTCGGTCCTCGGAGCAACTTTAGAAAACCAATTTTTTCAATTTCAAAATCAAAAAATTTATTGTATTTATGATTTCCCTCATTTGGTAAAATCATTGAGAAATAGACTATTAACCTGCAATCTGAATACCCCTGATGGAATTGTTAGCTTTCAGGTTCTCAAAGAGTTGTGGAAAAATGAAGAACAGGCTAAAACCAAAATGTGCCCAAAGCTATCTAGAAAACATATTTTTCCAAATACATTTGAAACAAGAAAGAAAGTCGGTCAAGCCCGACTATAACATACTCTGTACCAAGAAAATTTGTCTTTTGATCATAACTCGAAAACCGTTCATCCGATCTTTTTCAGTCCTTTGGCGGATCGATAAGTTATCCTAATAACTAAATATGTCCAGAAGGAACAAGCCATAAAACTGTGGGAGATATGACGTTTTTTCTAAATTGCGGGGGCGGAAGGGGGCGTGGCCAAAATTGAAAATAAACTTGATCTGCCTGCAGACATAATAAGCATATGTCCCATACATGTCAAACATCTATCTCTTACCATCTCTGAGATGTGTGCGTTCATACGGACAGACAGACAGACAGACGGACAGACGGACATGGCTATATCGACTCGGCTGTTGATGCTGATCAAGAATATATATACTTTATGGGGTCGGAGATGCTTCCTTCTGCCTGTTACATACTTTTGCACAAACTTGTAATACTCTGTGTACCTACGGTACAGAGTATAAAAATGCGAGTAAAATATGCGACTCAAATTTTTAGCAAAACAGTTCAAGCTGCTATTAGATCCATTTGTGACACGGTAAAATTTAAGACAGTGACTAATGAAGTCGCTATATTAACCGCCGAATTTATAAAAAATAAAAACGAGAGCGTAAGTTAAAGTCGGCCCTGTCCGACTTCGAAATACCCGTTACTCAGCTCAACTCGCATAAGTATGCAACATTTTTTTAACTCGGCTATTTATTATCCGATCCTTTTGAAAATTTGTGAGATTGTAGATATTGGACACAAAGACTACACTGCAAAATCTGAGCTCGATATCTTAAAAATTGTGGGAGTTATTCAACATTTTTTTATTGCGGGGGCGGGAGGGGCGTGACCAAAATTTGCAACAAACTTGATCTGCCTACAGACAAGACTGAGTTACGTATAAAATTTGGTTGCTCTAGCTCTTCTAGTCTCTGAGATCTAGGTGTTCATACAGACGGACGGACGGACGGACGGACAGACGGACATGGCTATATCGACTCGGCTGTTGATGCTGATGAAGAATATATATACTTTATGATATCGGAGATGCTTCCTTCTCCCTGTTACATACATTTGCACGACTTTAGTATACCCTTTTTACTCTACGAGTAACGGGTATAAAAAGTCGACAAAATCTTTGACTGCATGAACAGCGGTTCATTATATGACGAGAACATCTACCGTTCAGCTATTCAGTTAAACAGCGAATCATACAACTTTATTAAATACTTTTTAAGTTATATTGAAGACATAAAGTTTGTGGATACCAAAAACGAGTGTATTTTTTGGATGGTATGAAAATGACGTTGAATGCATTTATTTTGCTATCCGAAGATTTGTTGAGGGTGAGTTACAATTTTTTTATTATGACTAAAGCTTTTAATCAAGATATTTTAGAAAATACATTTGCGGTCTTAAGACAAAAAGGTGGCAATAACCATAATCCGTCTGTTGCAGAGTTGAATACCACAATTGCTAGAATTATGATTTGGAATATAATAAGATCGAGCTCAACAACGAACTGTGAAGACAATGAACTTCCTGATCTGACTATAGTTCCACAGTTAATTTAAAATGAAACAATGGTCGACTGCGAAATTTCTGCAACTAAAGCTAATGATGTTATTGAACTCTGCAACAAGGAACACTTTAATACAATTTCTCAAGATGTTTTCGGTTCTGCAAAATTCAATGTTTTCGATGTTTCGATGTTTTCGGTTCTGCAAAATTCAATTTGGAACTAGAATCCACAAGATATTTTATTGGCTACGTAGCTTCTAAAATTATTCCTAGCTTGAACTGTGAAACGTGCTCCAACGAATTAAGAAAAAGTGATGAAGTATTAACAGCACCAAGCGAAATATTTATTTTTCACAAAAACTACAATTCAGACTCAGATTTTGGGAACCTTGTAGCTCCATCGCAAGTCTTTTTAGAAGCAAGCTCCAAACATGTTTCTATTTTTTATAAAATTTTTGAGTCTGAGCCAGAAAAGTTAAACATTGAGTCTTATATTTTAAATATTTGCAAAAGCTCTACACCAGAATATTTCAGTGACGAATGCTCGGAGCATAAATTAAAAATATCAGACTTTCTTATTTTGGTTCTGTTAAGAAAACATTGCATTTGGGCTGTTGACAAATTTAGCAGCACACAGAAAAAACTGAAAATAATTGCTGGACAATAAATTACATTTATTTTTATTTATTTTATTTTACTTTTGATTTCAATTTCTTCTATATATTCTGCTAGCGTATATCACGTCGCGCTTCGCTTCGCCTTAGCTTTAATCAGTATATCAGTATCAGGGAAAATGTCTATCTTCATAGTACCAGCCCACAAATTTTAGGAGCTTAGCTTAAGTAACTTCTGAACCAGTAAAACATCCACCTCATATTACCAATTTATAGACCAATTTTCAAGTTCATTGCCTTAGGTTTATCTGAAATATGGCTCCAAATATTTTTTGAACCAGTTCGAAACATGGTCTGAATTATATAACTATATTACCATATTTCCAACATAAATACGAAACTTAATGTTCGTAGCATAAATATTTTCTGATATATGGCTGAGAACCGCTTTTGAACCGTTTTTAACCGCTTTCGAACCGATTCACAGACTCAAGACATAGCCTATGATTCTTCCCTAATCGATATTAACATACTGTCAAAAATACGTAGAGATTGGTTCAGCAGTGCCCATTAGGGACATAAATATATTATACATGCATGCTGAACCTGAACAGCTAATTAGTTCCCTTAAACCGAAAAATGTAATATTTTGTGTAGTTTTTATAAAATTGAAATTCTCCGCTTTCGAGGGGCGATCTTTATCTCTATTTACCCGTCTTAACGATAATCTAAACTCTAATGAACACTTTGCGAATTTCGGGGCTTTTTTGACCGTTTGGTTTACACCTCCTATTTAACAGTCTACAATTGTCATCTATCAAATCTTAAACAAGTCCCTTACTTGTAGGGTAGTCGAGTTTCCCGACCACAAAATACCCTGTTCATTTGTTTTCATTTATTTCTTTGTGACAAAATCTCATCCTAAATGTAGGCAACACTTTTTTCTAGTCCTGGCCAACAACTGGGGGGGTGCTCTTATCAGATCAACTGTTTCGCTTATAACTCCGGTGTTTTTTGTCCGATCTGATTGTCAGAATAGAATAGATAGATATTGGGCCTAGCTTGATGCATATTAAACCAAGAAGCTCTAACTTGAAAATTGTGGAGCTGACGGTTGTTTAGGTCTAGAATTTCTAGAGGAGGTCTTGGTTTTTTGGTGATAAAAGAGGGACGGGTGGGAATTTTCCAAATCTGAAACAAACTTGATCTGCGTACAGCATAAATCTACATTCGTGCAAAAATTTGTTGCTCTATCTCTTATAGTCTCTGAGATCGACGCGTTCATACAGACCGACAGACGGACGGACGGACGGACGGACGGACGGACGGACGGACGGACGGACGGACGGACAGACGGACAGACGGACATGGCTATATCGACTCGGCTGTTCATGCTGATCAAGAATATATATACTTTATGTGGTCGGAAAATTTTCCCTCTCCCTGTTACATACATTCGCACAACTTCATGATCCCCCTTTTCCCATTTTCAATGGGAACAGGGTATAAAAAATGTAAATGTAAGATGCGGATTGAACGGTTCAAAATGCTAATTTTTCATTTGATAATCTAGGCTCTAGCCCACATTTACCAAAGACTGCATTGTAATCTAAGCATTAAGCACTTTTATTAATACTCATTTGATAATTTTGCAAATTCTGCGGATTTTGGACCTAAGAAATTTTCGCTTGCAAGCGTCCTAAAGATTCATCGCAATCGGATGAGCGGTTTAATTTTGTTATTTTTCGCGGTTTTTTTACCATTTCTCGGCCATTTTTTCAACTTAGAAACCTTCCAAGATAATTGCAAAAAAAACAAGGCGACAATTCAAACTTAGATTTCAGCGAACCTTTAATGCGAATTTTTTAATGTGACTAATTTTAGAATGTTGTGCATTGATGATTCTTTAAAATGGTTTTGATTTTAACACAAAATAAACTATACTTTTTTCAAAATTTCATTTGAAGCACTTTTGCACGGGACAGGCCGCACAGGACATATTTTTATACTCTGTACCGTAGGTACATAGAGTATTATAAGTTTGTGCAAAAGTATGTAACATCCAGAAGGAAGCATCTCCGACCCCATAAAGTATATATATTCTTGATCAGCATCAACAGCCGAGTCGATATAGCCATGTCCGTCTGTCCGTCTGTCCGTATGAACGCACAGATCTCAGAGATGGTAAGAGATAGAGGTTTGACATGTATGGGACATATGCTTCTTATGTCTGCAGGCAGATCAAGTTTAGAAAAAACGTCATATCTCCCACAGTTTTGAAGATAGATGGCTTGTTCCTTCTGGACATATTTAGTTATCAGGATAACTTGTCGATCCGCCAAAGGAATGGAGAAGATCGGATGAACGGTTTTCGAGTTATGATCAAAAGACAAAATTTCTTGGTACAGAGTATGTTATAGTCGGGCTTGACCGACTTTCTTTCTTGTTTCATCATGAAATTGATGCGGTTTCTGTTATCATACAAAGCAAGATCTTACAGTGAATTACAATCACATAGTCTGTCTTGGTTTCTTATGTAATCTTCATTAACTTATTGTACGCACAGAATGATTTTAGATATAACAAGAAAGAAAGTCGGTCAAGCCCGACTATAACATACTCTGTACCAAGAAATTTTGTCTTTTGATCATAACTCGAAAACCGTTCATCCGATCTTTTTCAGTCCTTTGGCGGATCGATAAGTTATCCTAATAACTAAATATGTCCAGAAGGAACAAGCCATAAAACTGTGGGAGATATGACGTTTTTTCTAAATTGCGGGGGCGGGAGGGGGCGTGGCCAAAATTGAAAATAAACTTGATCTGCCTGCAGACATAAGAAGCATATGTCCCATACATGTCAAACCTCTATCTCTTACCATCTCTGAGATCTGTGCGTTCATACGGACAGACAGACAGACGGACGGACAGACGGACATGGCTATATCGACTCGGCTGTTGATGCTGATCAAGAATATATATACTTTATGGGGTCGGAGATGCTTCCTTCTGCGTGTTACATACTTTTGCACAAAACTTATAATACTCTGTGTACCTACGGTACAGAGATATAATTAAGCCCGCAAAACAAAAGAAGCGGTAATACACCAAAATTGAACAAAACAAGCAATAAACCTGCGGACAAAGATCCCCTCACTGGGAATAGGTTCCAAATTCTTGCCAAACAGTCTGACGCTGAGACTGAAGAAAAAGCTGCAAGTGCCGCAAAACCAAAGCCTCCGCCAATCTACATTAGGGATACTAGCTGTACGGCCCTAGTAACAAAGCTTGTCTCGCTAATAGGCAATAACAACTTCTATGTGACATCCGTCAGCAAAGGCAACATACGCGAAACCAAGCTCCAAGTTAACACCGATGACGACTATCGCGCTGTCGAAAAATGTTTAAGAGCTGAAAATAAAAGCTACTACACCTACCAACTAAAAAGTAGCAAAGGCCTACAAGTTGTAATCAAAGGTATTGAATCAAGTGTACCTGCAACGGAAGTTGCTTATGCTTTGGAAGAAAAGGGATTTAAGGTCAAGTCCGTAATAAATTTAATAAACAGAGACAAAAAACCCCAGCCGCTTTTCAAAGTTGAGCTGAGCCCGGAAGACATAGCTCCTAACAAAAATGAAGTGCACCCCATTTACAAACTACCTTACTTATTGCACCGCAGAGTAACTGTAGAGGAACCGCACAAGCGCACAAATCCTCTGCGATCTCTGCATGCCACATGCGGAGAGCTGCACAATACTGCCTCATGCCCCGCAAACAAGGAGGATCCATCAGTTAAAAAATGCAGTAACTGTGGAGGTAACCACACCGCAAACTACAGAGGTTGCCAAGTATACAAAGATCTAAAGAGCAGGATTAATACGCGCACGGAATTTGCTCGTTCCAATGGAAACCTTAATCCGTATACACCCTCGCAATCGACCCCTGGAGTCTTCTTCACAAAAGCTACGAGATCGTCTTACCCATCGACTACTACCCAAGGCGTTTCTTTCGCAAGCGTCTTGAAACAAGGAACGATTTCACACGAAACTCGAACTGAGCCGACTCTGACAACAAATCATGTGGAGCAACCATCAAACCAAAGTAGCTTAGAAGCCATGTTTCTATCGTTACAACAAACCCTGAAAGATTTTATGGTGTATATGCAAAACGCAATGCAAGAACAGATGAGAATGCAAGGCCTTCTCATTCAACTGCTCGCTTCGCAACAACCCAAATAATGGCTCTCCTAGAGATTATCACTCTGGAATGCAAATGGCATTCCTCGCCACAAAGTGGAGTTATCCAAATTTCTCCAAGACAATCAAATCGACATAATGCTCTTTGCGGAAACTCATTTAACGGACCGATATAATTTCCAATTATCGGGATATGCATTTTACGGCACAAATCACCCAGATGGTAAAGCCCATGGCGGAACTGGTATCCTAGTCAGAAGCCGCATCAAACATTATCCACTAACGGGATATTCGGAAACCTACCTACAAGCCACATCGATATGCGTAGAATTTAAACGAGGCAATATCACTCTGTCTGCGGTTTACTGTCCCCCACGATTTACAATATCAGAAAATCAATTCCTAGATTTCTTTAATACACTTGGTCAACGCTTCTTCGCTGCGGGTGACTATAACTCGAAACATCCCCACTGGGGCTCCAGACTGACTAATCCCAAGGGGAAGCAACTCTACAACGTACTCACGCGCGCATCAAACAAACTCGACTATGTATCTCCGGGAGGGCCTACATACTGGCCAGCAGATCCAAGAAAATACCCGATCTTATAGACTTTGCCATAACAAGAAAAGTTCCACAAAACCTGGTAACTGCAGAAGCCCTTGCAGTCTTGTCGTCAGACCATTCTCCAATAATTTTCACCCTTCCGGAGTGCCCTCTGATCAGACAATATCCTCGCAGACTGACTTCACACAAGAAAAACTGGCTCAAAAACAAAAAATATATCAGCAGTCACATCGAGCTGAGCCCGACCATAAACAGCGAAGTAGACATTGAAAAATCAGTCTCAGCCCTCAGCTCTATCATTACGGCTGCTGCTCGTCATTCAAACCCCCAAACAACTACAATAACTCCCAAGCAAGATAGTAGATTAACGAACAGCTACATAGACCGACTGGTGTCTGAAAAGCGGCGTGCAAGAAGAGAATGGCAGCACCATAGGTCGCCTGCGTCAAAAAATCGTCTGAGACTTGCGGAACGCATACTTCGCAAAGCACTCGAAGCGGAAGAGCAGCTAGCCCATAGCCGTTACATAGAAAAACTATCGCCTACAGGCACCAAATTTCCCCTTAGGAGAGCACATGCAAGCATAAAGCCACCTGCAAAGGTAGACACGCCTTTAAGGGCCCAGAGTGGAAGTTGGGCCCGCAGTGACGAAGAGAAGGCAAATGTCTTTGCACTTCACCTTAGAAATGACTTCCAGCCAAATCTACCAACTAATGGCTATGCACTTCCATTGGTTCCCATCGCCGCACAAACTGACCCAATCAAAGTTCATTCACTTGAATTAAAAAATGCTATCGGAGATCTACAACCCAGAAAAGCGCCTGGACATGATCTTATTACGCCTAAAATGATTATGGAACTTCCAAGTCCTGCCATAACATATATCTCAAGACTTTTCAATGCAGTACTGCGATGTGGATACATCCCAACCCAATGGAAAAAGTCCACAATCATAATGATCCATAAACCAGGAAAGGATAAAACCCAAGCGTCATCATTTAGACCCATTAGTCTGCTACCTTGCTTATTAAAACTTTTTGAGAAGATCTTACTCCGTAAAATTGATTCCCATGCACAAAATATCATTCCATCACACCAATTTGGGTTCCGAGCTAAACACGGGACTATTGAGCAAGTCAACCGCATAACTTCAGATATTCGGACTGCGTTTGAAAACCACGAATACTGCTCTGCCATTTTCCTAGATGTTGCCCAAGCATTTGACCGCGTATGGTTGGACGGTCTTACATTCAAGATAAAGACAATGCTTCCACCAAATACTCACAAAGTCCTAGAAAGTTACGTCAGTAACAGAGTATTTACAGTTCGTCAAAATGAGTACACAACAGAAGAGTTCACCATAGGAGCCGGAGTACCGCAGGGAAGTGTTCTTGGTCCTTTCCTATACGTACTGTACACTGCCGACATACCAACAGACTCTCGACTTACAATAAGTACTTTTGCGGATGATACGGCAATATTAAGCAGATCACGATGTCCAATTACCGCAACAAGACTTTTGGCAAGCCATCTTACCGACGTGGCGTATTAAAATCAACGAGCAAAAGTGTAAGCACGTGACGTTCACACTCAACAGAAGCACCTGTCCCCAGCTATCACTAAACGCGACTATGATCCCGCAATCAAACGATGTTGTATACGTAGGTGTACACCTTGATAGAAGGCTAACATGGCGCAAACACATAGACTCGAAAAAACTTCAGATAAAGCTTAAGGCCAACAGCCTTCACTGGCTAATTAACTCCCGTTCCCCTCTAAAGCTGGAATATAAAGTCTTACTGTACAAGAGCATCATAAAGCCTGTCTGGACCTATGGCTCTCAGCTATGGGGAAATGCTTGTGCGAGCAGCGTGCACATCCTCCAAAGATCACAGTCGAGAATCCTTAGAACCATCACTGGAGCGCCGTGGTACATTCGCAATGATTGTATCCACAACGACCTCAGCATCCCACTGGATGAAACTGAAATAGAGGAACTTAAGCACAAATATTCTGAGAAGCTTCTTGCCCACCCAAACCAACTTGCAAAATCTCTTACCATGCTGGCAACGCATTCTCGCCTCCGAAGAAACGACCTACCAACCCAGCGACTGACTTGAAGGGCCGTATAACACAAACTACCTCCAATAGGGGATAGTTTTTAAAATAGTTTCTAGTTTAAGATTTGAAAAATTATTGTGTGTCTCTTTAAGAGAAGATCCAATAAATATTAACCAAGCATAAAAAAAAAAGTAAAAAAATAATCCTGTCGCTGATTGATATTTGAGCATTTGAGCTGAGCAATATTTCTAGCTGCAAACAGTGCGTTGCCATACAAAAGTCGAACTGATGAACACATAAACATTTAAAAATAAAACAAGTCAAATGTCATATATATAAAAAAGAAAATTAACCAAAAAAAAAATTCAATAAATTAAATTTAAAAAAAAAAATTAAGGCGCTGAAGCGATTCGAACCACTACCCCAGTGCGCTGCAACGCGCGACTCACCACCCAACCGATTGAGCTATGCAAGCCAGTTGTTGATGCGATGACAATTCCCAAATAAATGAACAGCTTGCGGGTTCTACTGAAAAATGCGGGTCCCACTGGCAGGACCCGCCATAGAAAATTTTGCTTGTCATGCTTCCATGTCCGATCTATTCATTGTATAATCTTTGCTAAAACGTACCTGTCACCTTCGCTATGTTATGGCATAGAAATATTTGGAAATTGCGATCTTGCCTCTCAGCGCAAACTTACTGTAACATTTAATAATATCGCCAGATTTGTATAAAATAGTCGAAGAAGAGAGAATATATCTAGCTTAGCCAAACAAATTTATGAATTAAATTTTAAATCATGGACAGATTTTAGAAATCTACTACTTTTACACAAAATTATTATTACAAAGGAATCAAGCTATTTATTTGACAAATTATGTTTCATCTTATCGACTAGAACTAAAAATATTAATAACATCCGCCATAAACTATCATGCTCAGAACGAATTGGCTGACTATCAGTACAACGAGGACGCTCAAGTGCAACCCAAACATCAGAAAAAGAATTCAAGGTATCGTAGAAAAGTTGTATGGCAACGTCAATATCTGTACAAGTGTACAGCTGAAACCCATCAGTGTGAAATATTAGGTCGTTTAGCTTTGAAAAGTCAGTTTTTTGGAAGCAGTGGGTTTTAACCGTTAAATATCTAAGAGCAGAACATACACGAGAAGGCAAATCAATGGAAAGATCCAATGTAGGATGAAAAGGGTTCTCCGGAAGAACCAATGGGTCAATCCTAGATGCAACATTGCTGGGGGAATCCAGGAGGAAAATCAAGTCAAGTGATCTGTTTATCGAATAGGGTTAACCTGTGCCATTGACAAATCAAGAAGTCCATCAATTAAGCATGAGGCTTCGAAGGTAGAAGCGCATTTGATTCATCATTCCGGGACCAATTAATCTCCGGCAAGTTAAAGTATCCAAGTACAATCAAAATGTCACTGTTTGATAGCAGCGACGAAATCGACTGGATGGCAGAAAGGTGCGAGGAGTAAATTGTGCTACCGGATTGTGGAGGAATATATAAACACGTAAAAACAACGGAATAGATAGATACGTGTTTATGAACTACACGTGTATGTAACACACGTGTATCCGAATACACGTATATCCGTGTTTTCAGTGCTAACTTGAATCACGTGTAACACGTTAATGTTTCTTTTTCGTTATAACTATAAAAGCATTTTGCCAGAATCATTGTGTTGCGAGAAGATCCTCACTGCTTTCTCGTGCTGTTCTAAACCACTAGGCCGAGGTAAGGACCTCTCTCCCCTCCTCCCACTCCTCAGGTAGGCAGTGCGTACAGCAGGTAATGGAAATTTACTGATATGTTTCTGAACAGATTAGAATGGCTCAGACGCTGCTCAGAGGCGGTAAGGATGAAGAAGAAATTCATAACATTTGGAGCGAAAAAATTTTATTGCTCTAATCCTCAATCTACAAAAGAGATGTTAACAGGCGTCAGCCTAGTGTGTCTCTAGCTTTAAACACGTCAATCACGTGTTTCGGGTAGTTCAAGTAAGTCGAAATTCGACCATCTAACATATTAACACTTAACATTCAACAGCACTTGCTTCGCTCTAAATTTTCTTGTCAGTTGCATTTCAGTACGACCAGCAAACAAAAACAAAACACGCATAGCAGTTTTTTCTCCGCCGCACAGTGGCCGGATTCGCGAATTTGGCGTTGCAAAAATCATAACTTTTTAACGGAAAAAGATATTTGAAGAATTTCAAAGGGACGAGAATAGAGAATTCCAGTTGCTTTAAAATGAGCTTGCGTTCATCTTTGTATGTTAATAGGTGGACACAGGATCGGCTGCCAAAGTTCATAATTTAATACTCTGAAAAAATTTTACGAAATAGTCTACGTATTTTAATTTTTTAAATTGATTTATTAAAAATTAAGTTTTAATAATATTAAAA
>JAWNNO010006426.1:0-111824 GCA_035044985.1 Lordiphosa fenestrarum | reverse complement strand
AAGAAGCGCAAAATATTGTGAAACAGAAACTCAAAGTAAAACGATTCTAGATAATCCTGAACCTCTTCCCCTGAATTCCAACAAAGTTGCATGAGGCCCAGATGATTTCAATCATAGCACAGTAATTTTTCTTCGCAGCCTTTTCTGTAGGCCAGTGCACTGCCACTGAGCCTGGATCAAAATGCACCCAGTTCGGCAGGTTAATCTCTCCCATTTACCATGCCGTTTTGTGCGCTGGCTAATTAACGGCACTTTGATTGCAGGGCAGCCCATTTCCGTTTGCCAGCACACTGCCAAACATCAAAAGTTGTGCGCCACAATATTATGCTAAAACGGCCACCGCCCCCTCCACCCGTCCACCATGCGCGCGGCGGCCATCAACCAAAAGTCAACTTTTAGCCAACGTCAGAAAACTTTTTGACTGACTCAAGTTTTATCATATTTTTGCACAACCAAATCTCAGCCAGAAGAGTCTCAGTTGCTCAGTCGCTCGCTCAGTTCAATTTGCATACAGAGTTTGAGCATTATTTTTATTTACCTGATTCCGCGCTGATTTATGATTTTATCGTGGGGAAGGAGAAAGCTGTACCAAGGAGTCGGCGGGCAAATTGAAATGCAAACGTGGCTGGCTGCGTCCAGGATTTTGGGCAGCTCGAGCTGTTTGTGTATGCGACTGCGTTTGCCATAATTCAAAGCTGAATCTTTGTTGCGTACCAATTGCTAGGACGCCACGTGATTTCATTTGGCTTCTTCTCCAAGTGCTTTAGCGAGTTGTCACGTCACAGGAATTCGCCAGGCAACGACATTGACTCATAAATAAAGTTCGAGCAAGGATGTGAATAACAACTGGGATTGAAATGGATGTTGAGTTGATAGCAAACGAGGCAATTGAGTTGAAGAAATTTAAGCAAATAAATTAGTGATGCAGGATGTGAAGAAGGACAATCGCCAGATTGTCGGAGTCCAAAATTTCCTCTTCTAGAGCTGGGAGCGTGACTTAATACACTGTCTAGTCACGAACGATTCACGGTTCACGGTTTGACATGTCGTGACACAGCGTGACACGGTCATATTCACGTCACGGGTGCAGATTTTCTAAGAACTCTAAAAACAAATAAAAGAACTGACTTCTGAGTATCAAGTTACCAGTAGCATCGATTGCTTAGCTACAAGTACTTAGTAATGAGTACTTAATAAGAAATAATGAGCTTCGATTACATAGTATTGAATACTTAGTAGTGAATGCTTAGTATCGAATACTGAATACCAAATATTTAGTATTAAGTACTTTATATCGAGAACATAGTATTGAGAGTTTCAAATCGAGTACTGAGTATCGAATACTGCGCATCAAGTAATTAGAGTTGAGTTATTGGTATATAACACTTATTATCGATATTATTATTATTGAGAACATAGTGTTAGTTAATGGGTATTGAGTACTGAGTATCGTGTACTTAGTATTGAGTACCTTTTATCGAATACTGAATATTAAAAACGTAGTAGTGAGTAGTAGTGAGTACCAAGTACTTAGGATCAAGTACTGAGACGATTACGATTACTATGTATCGAGCTCTCAGTATCGAATAGTTATTATCGTTGACTTAGAATAGAGTACTTAGTATCGATGTTGTTCTTTATTCTTCGAACATTAATAAATACATTGGCATGGATTTTTTGCCGTTAGCCTTAAACTAAATAGTACGACATACATATTTATCACCTAGAGTTACCGGTGAGCTGTTCCTTCAGAGTTACACCACCTGCCTTCCCCGCTCGTCACGAGATAGTAGATCTTTCACTCCTCAGGTTGACGCCCCGGGCTCCAATAATTAACCTAACAACAATCGCATGTTAAACTAACAATAGTCACTAATCCATTTTAAAACCCTTCATGCAGGATTCTTGCCCTGTATTTGTGAGCATCCAGCAGGTATTTCGCCAACACACTCCAAGATTGCCCACTTAAAACTGTGATGAGCTCCTCCAATGTGAGATGAGCAGATCCTCAGTTCGTTTAGAATTGGACATACAGCTATGAAATGGGTTACATCTTCGCATTCTCTCATATTGCAAAGGTTGCTTAGCTCATTTTCGACGCGTCTATGTGGTATGAAGCTAAGCGCCAATACCTCTGTTCTTGCTCTGCAAACATACGAAATGGTTAAAGTGTCATACTCATCCCTGTAGTAGTTGTTCTCTCCAAGATCGTAACTTAGACGCATGTACGTCTCTCGAGAGGAGCTTTCGCCGGCTCGTCTAACACTTGCTTCACGCGTTCTTTCATAAATAGAAGCAAGTAGTTTGAACTGACTCGCTTTCCAGGTCCTTGGGTCGGTTAGGTCAAGATTTACTTCGTGTTCCGAGGCTGAGATGACGACGCTATAAGTGCAGAGGCTATCATTTTCGGGTACCTGTCAGATGAAAATGACATGATTTTGTTCATGTAACTGAAATGCGCCTGGATTGTGTGATGGAACATCTCGGGTAGGCCAGTCTCCAAATGTATCGCATATGTGGGCGTATTATTTGGGAGGTAGAATATCTTTTTTAAAAAGACATCTTCGTAGCCTCCCATCCCCATACTTCCGCAGCATAGCACATAATAGCGCTCGCTGTTGCCTGAAACATTTTGTATTTTGTACTCGCGCTTACGTTATTCTTCTTCATTAAGGTTTTCCATGTACTGTTCCGGGCTTCTGTGCTTTTGGAAAGACATATTTGAAGCTAAGCCGTTTCCAGTTCAGTGTCTTCCTCGTCCATTCCGGATTGCCATTGTTTTGGACGTGTCCGAGTTGATTACCAGTCATCATTTTTGGCAGTATCTCTGCACTTTTGTATCTCAAACTTAGTATCAAGTAATTAGTATTAAGAACTTAGTATATAGTATGCAGCATCGAGTACTTAGTATCGAGCTCTTAATATGGAGTACTGACTATCGGGTACTGAGTAGGGAATATCGAGTTATGGGTATCGAATATAAAGTAGCGCACACACATATTTACAAGTAGGTGAAAAGCGGCACATCCCATAGAGCATGTTTGACATCAATGGCCATTTCTATATTATTTGGATATTTTTGGCACACCCAACAGTTTTACCGTAGGTGCATACCTTCTGGACCAATCTTTAAAGATCGGATAAACGATAATCAAGTTATGAGCAAAAGAAAGTTCGCTGCAGCAGCGCTGTTTCCACTTGCTACTGCTGCATCGAAATTCCCACTGGGCACACACTTTCGTTGGCACAGAGTTTATAAAATTTGAAGTTGACCGACTTCAGTGAACAATTTAATTTTATTCCTAGTAGTTTTATTGGTGTCAAGACACTACCATGCCTAACGACCTGATGCATCACTGAGCGTTAGTCCGTCGTTAACGACAGGTAATGCATCACAGCACAAGTCAAATACATGAACTATAGTGTGCACCCATCACCACACTAACGACCGGTAATGTAACGCCGTACCGATCGGTCCGTTTTTCGGACACTCCCATACAAAATTCATTAGCTAAATATTTGGCTGTTGATTGGTCTGGTGGCCAGGGCCCACTACAAAGAGATAGGGGATTCGTTAGTACCACACTGGTGCTGCCGAACTACAGCGTTATCTTAAACCAAAAAAACAAGGCTTATGTATGATTTTTATACCCTTGCAAAGTGTATTATTATTTTGCCCAGAAGTTTGCAACACATAGTAATATTCATTTCCGACCCCATAAACTATATATAATATATTCTTGATCAGGGTGTCGAGCTGAGTCGATTGAGCTTTATCCGTCCGTCTGTCCGTCTGTCTGTCTGTTTCTACGAGGATTAGTCTCTCAGTTTTTAAGCTATCGAGCTGAAATTTTGAACAGCGTCTTCTTCACTACTAATATGTCGGAACCGACCGGATCGGATGACTATATCTCATAGCTCCCATAGGAACAATCGGTCGGAAAAATAGTTTTAATATGAAAAACTTTTTTCTTTTCAATGGAAACGTCTCCAAACTTTTTAATCGTAAGTTTTCCAAATTTTTATTAAAATTGGACGACTATATGGTATAGCTGCCATACAAAAGATAGGTCTGAAAATCAGTCTTAGTTAGAAAAACTTTTTTTTTTAATGGTGGCATCCTGCAATTTTGTATATGTTTGTTTCACATGCTATCACATAATTTTAAAAATTTTTGTCCAAATCGGATAACTATATCATAAAGCTCCCTTACGAACGATCGGTCGGAAAATGCTAAAACGAGTATTTTTTGAAAATATTTTTGCGAGCACTTTCAAGGGTATGAAAACTTCGGACGAAGTTAGCTTAGCTTTCTCGTTTGCTCTACATATCGGTAGCTTTGTTGCTCGGTCACTCAGAAACCGGGCCTTCAAAACTCAACCTTTAGTTTTTGGGTTGAGTTTTCGTCAAATAGCCCTGAGGTTGTTTTGCACAATTGTGCAACTTGCTCTTTGCTTGCAAATAAAATTGAATTATCAACTTGAACTCAACAACAATGCGGCCTTAATAACTTCACAACAAGTCACTTGTTTAACATTAATACAATTTGCAACAATCAACGCTTAAATGTGTCCGTACACACTCATCCGTATGCGTACGTTTATGTGCATGTGTGTGGATAAGCGCTCCGGGCCTGCTGTCAGTCAGCGCTGCCAATGGCAGAGCATCGTTCTGCTCGAGATCAACGGCTGTTTGCCGCCGGTTATTTTTTTGCATTATTTCTGAGGCGGACTGCCGGAACCTGTGCTCGGCAGGAGCCGTCATGTGGCCGTTTCATTAAAATATGCAAGCAATATTGCGGCATAAAAACACTCGTACGCAATTAAACAGTGGGCCAGAAGGAACGCCCGCGCCTGCCCGGCCGAGTTTTTCATAATTTTCCGCGCTCTGCAATATTCAGGAGACGCAACTGTCAGGTCGGGAGTAGTAAACAGACAGGCGGACAGGGAACACATTGAAAGCGCATTTATTTGTCACTTGTCGCAGCGTTGGCCGGCCGACTGGCATTTTATAATTCTCGTCCGTTCGCCGGACTCGTTGAGCAATTTCGCTTGATTGTCTGCAGGGTGCACACACACACGGACGCATACGGGCGTAGTGGCTGCGGTTGGGTCAGGACAAGGGCTGAACTTTTATTAATTACCTGCATGCGGCGTTCAGCGGTTCGTGGGGCGGTCAGTGGGTCACACTGGACGTATGAGTAATATGCGGTGGGCTGTTTTCATTAAATTTGATGTTTCAATTTTCAGGCAATTAACGCGTAAAAGGCGTTGTCTCGGGACCAAGTAACTGGCCAAGATGGCGCACATCAGCCCCAATTTGGTTATGCAAAAGTGGCTGGAGAAGTGGCGGGGGAGGGTTGGGGGAAGGGTCCTGCAGTTGGCGTCTGTTTTTTCTAATAAATGAAGTGAAAATGTTTTCAGCAAACAAATTTATGAGGCGTGCAGCATAGAAATTATGATAAAAGATGGAAGTGTGTGCATGTGAGTGCCTCGCGCTGTCGCCATCTGTGTGTGCGTGTGTGTGTGTGTGTGTGCGTTTGCTGGAAAAGTAAATATGCGCAATTTCGTGTTTTGGCAGCACAGCCGAGCAAAAATGGCGCGTACTCAAACGTAAAATGTTTGTTTGCGGCTGTCGAAAGATGAAGGGGATGGCCAGAGCAGCGGCAGCGCGCACACATCAATCACAGGCACCAGCGCCAGGATTCGCTGCTCTGGTCCTTGCCCCACACACACACAGAAAGAAAGAAAATAAGTAGCAAGAATTTTGGAATTCAAAAGATGCTCATTGAATAAGTATGAACTGCTGTGTGTGATTGTGTGCGCCAGTACAATCATAACTACAGCAGAGTGGAAAAATAAATATGGCCCAAAGATAAAAACAGGAGTCAGAGACGCAGCCACTGCACACTGGCACACATACCACGCTAATTTCCGTCACGTTGGGCACACAAAGGAGCGGCAAGGCACGTAAGGCAACCAAATAATATCTCTGCATTCCATGTGGCAAAGACATAAAGCGAAAATATACAATGGCAAAGATAACACGATGCAAGGACCGTTGCGTTGCACTGCAGCTGGCTGCGAGTAAATTATAATGATCTCACACTGCTTCACCCATAACTATGCGCCCCCGATACATGACAGTGTGGCAAGCAGCTAATTTCCCACCGGAATGAGTTAAATTCCATTCAACACTGCTGATTGGCTTGTTCAAACGGCGACTCACTCAAATCCATAAGTATGTTCCCAGGAATGCCGAGGATAATTGCATAGAGATTATGACACCTCATTCTCAAATCGGTATTTGAGTGGCCGTCAGCGATGCCAGCGGTTTCGGTTCCGTTCAGTGGTTCACTCTCAATTTATTGAATATTTAATAAAAGGCTGCTTTCTATCTTTCCTTTAATCTGAGCGGAAAAGTAGGTTATCCTAGCTTTCGAAGGTAAGGCAGTCCGAAAATTGCCAAAAACGCATTTTATGTTTATGAACCTTCTGAAATTCTGTCAAATCTCAACACTTGAAGCGCATCCTTTTTACTTTTTCAGTTGCATTAAGTGCGAAAAGCTCATTTCTGTTCTCACGATACCGTCTCAAATTTGAAAAGTTATTTTATTTCGGACTTTGAAGTGTAAGCCGGTACAAAAAATTGTCAAAATCGCATTTGCGTTCAAGGGTCGTCCTCAATTCCGCCTAGTCTCCTACCTTTAAACTATTCTAAAGCATTAAATCTAGATTTGTCCTTATGTCTGCTCGGAAAGGCACTTTTACAAAACTTTCGAAAGTATGGCAGTCCGCACAACGTTTCAAAACCCATTTCTGTTGTTGGATCGCACTAATTTTCCTTGAGTATATTTTCGTGAGATAAACCTTTGAGCGCGTTCTTACGTCCAACATTCTGAAATGTTCATTAATCTATTTGGAAAGCCATGTTTTTATACCCGTTACTCGTAGAGTAAAAAGGGTATACTAAAGTCGTGCAAATGTATGTAACAGGCAGAAGGAAGCACCTCCGATATCATAAAGTATATTTATTCTTCATCAGCATCAACAGCCGAGTCGATATAGCCATGTCCGTCTGTCCGTCCGTCCGTCCGTCCGTCTGTATGAACACCTAGATCTCAGAGACTACACCCAAAAAAATAAATTACCTTAAACCCCCGAAATAACCTTAAATTCATGGTAATTTAGCCTAAAAATGGAGCCAAAGACATATTAACCTTACTTTAAGGTCGCTTATGACCTTAACTTTTTAGGTAATTTTAGCCATGGTATAAGGCAAAAAACTGCCTAAAAATTAGGAATTATTGACCTTACTTTCAGGAACAAAATTCCTAACTTTTAGGCAGTTTTTTGCCTTATACCAAGGCTAAAGTTACCTTATTTTTAGGAACAAAATTCCTCAAAAACTTAAAAACTATAAAGTACATACATATATTCTTGATCAGCATCAACAGTCGAGTCATGTCCGTCATGTCCGTCTGTCTGTCCCTATGAACGCACTGATCTCAGAGATGTTAAGAGATAGAGGTTTGACGTGTATGGGACATATGCTTCTTATGTCTGCAGGCAAATCAAGTTTATTTTTAATTTTGACCACGCTCCCTCCCGCCCCCGCAATTTAGAAAAAACGCCATATCTCCCACAGTTTTGAAGATAGATGGCTTGTTCCTTCTGGACATATTTAGTTATTAGGATAACTAAATTATCCTTCGCTCCGCCAAAGGAATGATGAAGATCGGTTGAACGGTTGTCGAGTTATGATCAAAAGACTGTTCTCTGCTGCAGCGCAATATGCGCAAAATATATGCTTATCGTTTAATTTCGTTGGTACAGAGTATGTTATAGTCGGGCTTGACCGACTTTCTTTCTTGTTTTTAAATAATATTTGACTTCAGATTTAAACTGTGCCACATACTATAGAGGTGCTTTGTACAATCGGGGGTCCCAATTGCACTGTTAAAAAAAACCAAGTAAGGGCGCTGCAGTCGAGTTTCCCGACCACAAAATACCCTGTTCATTTATTTTCATTTATTTGTTTTTGAATTTTTGAAGATGTCATCCTAAATGTAGGCAATACTTTTCTAGTCCTGATCAACAACTGGGGGGCTGCTCTCATCAGCTCAACTGTTTCGCTTATAGCTCCGGTGTTTTTGGTCCGATCTGATTGTACTTTTCAGAATAGATAGATATTGACTGAGATCGAGAGTGAGATTCATACAGACAGACAGACGGACAGACGGACAGACAGACGGACGGACAGACGGACAGACGGGCATGACTATATCGACTCGGCTGTTCATGCTGATCAAGAATATATATACTTTATGGGGTCGGAAAATTTTCCTTCTCCCTGTTACATACATTCGCACAACTTCATGATCCCCCTTTTCCCATTTTCAATGGGAACAGGGTATAAAAAGAAGAAAAAAAAAATATATAATATGCCTGCATGCAGTGGGACTCGAACTCACAACTTCCACGTACAAAGGCAATGTTCTAACATCTGAGCCACGCAGCTTATTGCCAGCCGAAAGCTTAAGCTTACACTGATTCAACATTCTTTACAAACGTTTAGGAAACGTGACCTTAAATTTAGGCGACCATTTCCTAAAAAAACTGACAGAAAATTTGTCTTTTAGGTCAAAATCTGGCCGTTTAGGTAAAAAAATGCCTTGAAAGTTGAATTAAAGGCAATTTTTTTTTTAGGAAGTGCTTAACCTTGATTCTAGGCTGCTCTTTTTTTTGAGTGTAGAAGAGCTAGAGCAACTAAAGTTTAGATATAAGCTAGTATTGTCTGCAGGCTGATCAAGTTTGTTTCAAATTTTGGCCACGCCCCCTGCCGCCCCCGCAATAAAAAATGTTGAATATCTCCTACAGTTTGTAAGCTATCGAGCTCAGATTTTGCAGAATAGTGCAAGTGGCCAATATGTACAATCTCACAAATTTTCATAAAAATCGGATTATAAATGGCAGAGTTAAAAAAACGTTGCATACTTATCTGAGCCGCATGACGTTATAAAACACTAATTGCCTTGAGTAACGGGTATTTCGAAGTCGGGCAAGGCCGACTTTAACTTACGCTCTCGTTTGTACTTTGGAGGGTGTGGAAGTTTGAAAACCTTCAATCTAAGTGTCCCAAACTATTTGATAAATCTTAATGTTGGCTCTGTTGGGCTTAAAACAGGGATGCAAGCCGCTCGTATAGGAGAACTACTTCGGTTCAGTGGTTTGAGCTTCTTTTAAAGCTCCGGTTGGTTTTTGGAGCTAGCTCATCCGCGGGCTCGATTCGGTTTAGTGATTCACGTTTCTGTTCTAGAATATTAGGATTTCCCAACTATATATGTGACTTTTTGCAATTTTTAGAAAATAGAATTCCATTACAGAAAAAAGGATATTAAAAATTATATAATTTTATTTATAAATATTCGTTTTTGGATATGAAAATATGCATTTGATGTTAAATGGATCGTAAATATTTATCCAAATGATCTGAAAATCATCCAAAGAATATAGAAAAAGGCATATTTCAATATCAAACAGAGGATAATAGAACTATATATTCCAATTGGATATTTTTAGATCCCTTTTTTCCAGTGTTGAACTCATTTAATTAGCTTTCTAATCCATACAAGGTTTATTTAATTTTTGTAACTTTATTTTAGGCAACACTTTTTTTGTCAGCAGGTCACCTGTTTTCGTGTCACATGTTACTGTCAAACATGTTCAACATGGTCAATAATCAAACCATGAATCGACTGACATAAGAACAACGCTTGCGGACTTTTGAATTTTATTATCTTAGCTCCACTTATCTTATCCACTTTTTTTTATCGGAAAATTGTGTGCAGCGACGAAGTTCATTTCTGGTTAAGTGGATACGTGAACAAACAAAATTGACATACTTGGTGTAAAGAGCAGCCAGCAGCATTGCAAGAACTGCCAAGGCATCCTGACAAATGCATTGTTTGGTTTGAATTATGGGTCGGTATCATCTTTGGACCGTACTTCTTTTAAGATAACGGAGGCAAACTTTTACAAAGTTTTTTACCCAAAATGAAAGAGCTCAAAGTGACTGACATGTGGTTTCCACAAAACGGTGCCACATGCCACACAGCACGCGAAACAGTGGCAGAATTGAGAGGCGAACATTCTATAACGTTCGGGGCCGGTCAATTGGCCGCCTAGATTACGCGATATAACGGCTCGAGACTATCGCTTGTGGGTCTATGTTAAGGCTCATGTATCTAGCGACAATCCCGAAACAGCTGATGCACTGGAAGCCAATATGTTGGAGCCGATATTTTGGAGAGTGTATGCCAAAATTGAACCATTTGAGGCCCAGCCGCCGTCAACAGATCGTTCTATTGACTCAAATAAAGATTTTCTAAATTTTTTTGAATTGTATGTATTTTTCTGTACTCGAGTCCGAAAGCTGCTAAGAAATCACCCTTTATACACATGTTCCTGATCGGCATCGACAGTCGAGTCGATTAATCCATGTCCGTCTCAGCAGGAGGAGCTGTAGGCACACATTTCAGTTCAATTTAATACGTGGCGCAGTAGGCGGTTCGTCCATTTGTCAATAGAGAAACTTGATATAAAAAGGTAACGAGCCCGAGACAGAATGACTGAAAATTGTATGCGACGGTCAGAAGAGTTTAGTAAAGCTTGCCAGGAGCAGGAACTGTTAAAAAGAAGAGATATTCATGACTACAAGATTCCAGTGTGCGACTGTTGATCGACGACGTCGGCAATTAGATAGTCTAAGGGGAAGCTCAGCCACACATTGCGGATTCCAGCTTCAATAATTGTTTTAAAATTGAATGTCATCTTAAACGTCTGGACACCATTTTTGGGGGAACTTCAAGGCGACTTGGATGCTGTTAGGTGTCGGCTTTTATACTTCAAATTAATCAGTTCACGAATAAAGCTTTAAAGTAGAATATCTTATGGCGCTTATCAGGGACATTGCCCAGTATTGTATTTCATGAACAATACTTAACTTATTTTATTCTACCAACAATCAAAATTAGTTTGGCCTTTCAGCTATATCGCTTGCCCCAAGGAAATGCTTCAACTTATCCAAATAACTGAGCAAAAACGCAAAGGTTTATAGCATTTGGAAACTTTTTACTATTTAGATGCCGCAAACCACTGCCAGATAGATACGCAGCGAATGCAAATTGAATCCGGCTACTTTAACGGTTAAAACTTTTCCACTTTCAGGTTGATGAATGAGTTAAGCTAAGCTCTGGTCTTTGTGGCCAATAAACAAATATGTTTGTTCAACGTGTGTCCACCACTGACCACCGGGCTAGGAGCTGCCACGAAACAAACATTTGCTCACATCAGCAAGTCCCAAAATCAAACTTTAAGCGGTGGCAAATGGGCGAGTCGCCACTTTAAGTTCTCCAACATTAATGATAACAAACTAACCGCAACGCAAATGAATTTACACACAGGCAACAAATTTCAAAAGGAAACGCCAGCAGCGGCATTAAAATAATGGCGGGAGGCTGCTACTGAAAGGGGTGCGAGAAATCCAGTGACTCTTAGCTGCGATTTTCAACTTAATTAATTAAAAGCAAATTAAAAGTTTTAATCTTTGAGCTACAAATTTGTTGTTGCTGCCCCCGAAAGCAACCAACAACAATGTGATTTAGAGGAGGCAAAGGCCCGGGCCGGGGTAGCAGCAGGCTCCAGCTGATGAGCAAAAACAATAAACTGTTGTTGTTGCTGTTGCCGCTGCTGCCGATGTGAAAACAATCAAGTCAAAAACCCATAACAGCAACAACAATGAAGGAACTTTGGTTTCATAAGCCAGTGTAAGCAGATTTTATCTTAATTCAACGCAAAATTAACAAATTGCCAGGCAAACAACGGCTGACAAAACAAGCAAAGTCAATTTGTTCGAATGACTTTGTTGCCGTTTGTTGGCTCGGAAAACTTTACCTGTGTGTGCGAATCTTGAAGCTTGTTTAACACTAGAAGCCATTTTGTGGCACATTCAAATCGAAGGCACGTAGATGACGACCATCATCTGGTTGGGGGGGACGTCATTTGCTGGATTTATGATGCCATGTCGGCGCAGTGAGCTGCATTCATCACGTGCCCGTCAGCTGCATGTCCAAGGCGTCGGATAGTTGTCATAAAAGCCGCGCGCCCATCAACGGTTTTCGGGGAATCATAAAGCGTTCATGGTGACGCTCCAAGGAGACGCGGAGACGTCTTCCGGCCATGCCGGAAATGTGCTGCGAATATTTTTGAATATTGTTTCCGTCGCCTAATTGCTTGGCTCGTGTTGCACGAGCACATAAATTTATCGGCTGTCGGCTGTCTTGGCTGTCGAGTGGGCGTGGCCAGCGTCTTGTTTTGCATTTACGAAATGAAAATATTGTCCTGCCGGTCCTGCCAAGTACACAAAGTTGATTCTGTCGATGGGCGCCGCATTTAGTTGCAACATTTTATTGTGGAGTTTTTGGCAGAGCGCGGACTTAGTTGCTGCTGTTGTTGTTGTTGTCGTCTCGTAAATGTCATGGCAGGCATTTGCATTTCAATTTCCATTACAATTCCACAATTTTGGAACGCCAACACAGAACAGAGGCGTCCCGGGCCACCTCCCCGTTGCTGTTTGGCCGCGATTAGCGCGCTATAAATCCAAAAATGTTGCTGTATTTTAACAATGTTTTTGTGCTGTGCGCTGCCAACCAATACGCTCTTCATGCCGTTGTTTGTGTTGTTAAATGCATGCAAAGACCATAAACCAAATCGTTTCGGGCAGACACGCCCCTTTGTGAAACTGTAAAACATGGTGCTGGCGGTCGTCCTGGTCCCAAAGAGAGAGAGAGAGAGTTAGAGTCTCATATCAAAATGATACGAAATATGCAACTCATTTGGTTGACGGTTGGCGCAACCGGCAGCAACCCATTTGCATTATTTGTAACTCGATACGGATTTAATTTTAATCGCGCATTTGCATTAGGTCTGCGATTGGCTTCATCCTGTGTCTCTAAAGCCATGTCCACTAATTTAAGCGCTATCGTTTGGCTTAGCAGAGAAATGAGAGAATTTGTTAAAGTCGCTCGCAGTTAGTTAACATGAACGGTGGCACATCTGCATTATGTTAGCAACTAACGCTTGCTGCTCCGAAAGGTAGGCAACGCTTTTCACAAACTTAATAACTCTAAGATTTCATAGATATAATGGATATTAGAAGAATCAACTTTCTTTACTCTGTACCAAAGCTAAAAAGGAAGGAATCATATCCGATTCCATGAAGTAGATAAATCAGCATCAACAGCCGAACCGAAAAGGCCATGTCCGGCTGTCCCAGAGATAGTAAGAGATTATAGGTGCTCAATACTGCGAACTTTATACACTGCTCTCGACTTCAAGTAAGCGACTCTTAGTTTTCGATAGCATGTACTCATTCGACACATAGTACCAGAAACCTAGCACTCCAAGCAGTGGACTGCGGCGGACCAGGGCGCGCTTTAAAGACTCAATTTGTGGGTGTCGAGTAGAGCCAGCCATAGCCTCTAGAACGGAACACAGTTTGTAGCCATGTTTGAGTCGTTCTTGCCTTGTGAGTTGGAGCGGAGTCTTGTTGAAAGGTCCACGGCTTTTTGGCAAATAATGTCGCGTTGAGATTCTTCACCACCAATTCGTATTGATGGACTTTCGCCGAAATTTCATCCTCCTTTTTCATTGCGTTGGCGAACTGGCAATGCAATGCTTTTGATTTTGTTTCAATGCAGTTTTGAGCAAGTGGCCGGTATGTCTCTTGAATACACTGAGTCACATGCTGTCCTTGTCACCTCTAGAGACATGATTATCTGCTTGCGCAGTGGATTTCGACGAATTCGTTCTTTCGCGGCCAGACTTCGTGCGTTCTTTCGTTTAGTATCCTCTTTTAACTTCACTGCACATTGAGACAGAATGGAAAACTGATCGTCAGATTTTATTAAAGTCGTTGTCTTTGGCTTTAAACGAACCAAAATCAGTACTTGGTGGTTTTTGTGTTCACTGATTTCCTTTTTGTGCATATTTTTGCAATCCGGGGGAGGCGCTGACTTATGAAGGGGGAAGGAGGGTAATATTAAACAAACGAAATGAAGAAAATTTGGCTTCGGCTCTGCTGAAGTTAGTATGCCCTTGCAGCACGTGTTTCTAACTAAGACTACTTTTCGGACCTTACTTTTCTATGGGAGCTATACAATATAGATGTCCGATTTCGAGTCGATTCCATTTAGAACAAAAATGTTTTTCTAAATAGAACTTCTTTTTTAACCGGCTATATGCTATAGTCATCCTATTTTGGTAAAACTTTGTATAATTCTGTGAAAGCATATCAAATAGATAAATGCAAGTTTTAAGGACAGTTCCATTGAAAACAAAAAAGTTTTTCTTACTAAGACTACTTTTCAGACTCTACCATTCTATGACAGCTATACTATGCAGATGTCAGATTTCAAACAAACTTGGTAGAATCATGAAGAAGCATAAAAAACTAGTAAATACGGAGTTTGGAGATGTTTGCATTAAAAACAAAAAAGCTTTTCTTACCTGTGCTAGTGTTTCGACTGATCATTCCTTTAACAGCTATGTATATGCTGTAGTCATCCGATCCGGCCGGTTCCGACAAATAAGCAGAGTATTCGTACTAAAAGACTTCGTGCAATAATTGGTGAAGATAGCTTTCAAACAGACGGATGATATAGCATAAAAACAGACTGATTAAGAAATACACTCTATGTGGTCGGAGAGGCTTCCTTCTATGCGTTACAAACATCCGGACAGTTTCATAATACCCTCCGCAAGGGTATAAAAAGTTACCAGAAACCAGAATAATTTTCGTCACATAGCAAAAATCTACTAAAAATAGTAAAAACGAGAGCGTAAGTTAAAGTCGGCCCTGCCCGACTTCGAAATACCCGTTACTCAGCTCAGCTCGGATAAGTATGCAACATTTTATTAACTCGGCCATTTATTATCCGATCCTTTTGAAAATTTGTGAGATTGTAGATATTGGCCACATAGACTACACTGCAAAGTCCGAGCTCGATATCTTAAAAATTGTGGGAGTAATTCAATATTTTTTATTGCGGGGCGCGAGGGGGCGTGGCCAAAATTTGAAACAAACTTGATCTGCCTACAGACAATTCTAGCTTACGTATAAAATTTGGTTGCTCTAGCTCTTCTAGTCTCTGAGATCTAGGTGTTCATACAGACGGACGGACGGGCGGACGGACGGACAGACGGACATGGCTATATCGACTCGGCTGTTGATGCTGATGAAGAATATATATACTTTATGATATCGGAGATGCTTCCTTCTGCCTGTTACATACATTTGCACGACTTTAGTATACCCTTTTTACTCTACAAGTAACGGGTATAAAAATAATCAACTCTTAATGGAACCTTCATAGCTGTAAACAACACTTGTCAAATAGCCGTCAACCTTTAAGTGGATGCGTTCAATGGTTCTCGAGATTGAGAGTGTTCAATACGTGTACCAAACAATTGCGGCTACTAGGTAAACTACTTGAAAGAGGCTTTGAGACGTTCCACTTGTCTGCTCATAATTTTGTTTTGATACTTTGTACCACAAGTGCTGTTTGGCCGAGTCATGAGTTATCCATCAGAAAACATGAAAGTTATAGTTCGTGGATATTAGGAGGATGCAAATGGAGCAGAAGTGCGCAGGCCCTGAGCTCAGCATTCACATTTCATGTTGTAAAATAATGTTTCATGCAGAAAACTATCAAGATTCTTAAGGGTGATTCATTATCATGGCTACTCGAATTTGCAGACCTCCGAGGCATAGGTATAAATTGATGCTAACATTATTGACTATTATTTAGATACTAATTTCTATATCTACAAATGAAGTCCACTTATTTTCCATTTTTCGGGCACATAATTAAGATCATAAGCCTGTTATTAACACGCGCACACACCCACTAGACCAAGCACTGGCATTGCCATTTGCCACACCGAACCAAAGTAGCTTCATGTTGTCATGTTGCCAACAGCTGCACTTACAAACAAACATGCAATGGCAGCGGATGGTGACACAGTCGGCGAGCAGAACAGGCATGTATGTACGTACCACCAGCAGCAGGAAGCCCTCTAAGCACTGAGGTGGGGACCAGGAGCTTCGTTTCGTCGTCGTCGTCTCATGTTTTGTAAATTAAGCAAACAAATTAAGTGCACTTGGCGCCCTGGTACCACACGAGGCTCGCTGTTGCGCTCCGTGTAAACACATTGTGATTGTAACAAAGCCATATATCAAAACCGGCACACACGCAGGGCTGTGGTGCCAGCGTCCTTGAGCAACCTATTCCCGCCCAAGGACGCCGGGCTTAAGTTCGTGACCCCCACGCACTGCACGTTAGTTTGTCTTAATTAGTTGCAGCAACAGCGGCGGGCGCATCCGCAGTACGTACCCGTACCCATTGCATATTGGCTACAAAGTGCCACCGGCACAGCAACCTTGGACGTATGCTGCGGCACCACCTGCCAGGGCTTACCTACCTGTGCGTATTACTTACAAGCCATTGGCTGCTGCCAGAACTCAGCCACAATTTCAACTCCCTCACCTTCATAATTGTGCAGTCATCGTGCTATTTAAAGTTTCCCAAGCACGCATACTTATTGCGAGCGAGCTCCCAGCAGGACGCATGGTACATGGCGTATGCGTAACGCAAAATGAGTAGGCAAAATGGGTTAAAAGAACACGTGCCACAGGAATTTACAAGCCCTTTCCAATTCACTCGGCTGCAGCACTAAATTAAATGGCAAAACTTGCTGACACAGCTACAAAGTTAATACGGAGAGCTCTGCACGCGAATGCTGGCTAAGTTTGCAACGTCCACTATGCACTAAAGTCCAAGTTTTGGGATAGATAAAGAGACTTAAGTAACTTCACTTTCTCCAAGCCTCAATAGTCGTATTGTCGCCTTGTCCATCCAAGTATCGTCAGGTTGTCCTGGGAGACAAGCAGATTTACCCTTACCTTCAATTTTGTGGTTGCGGTGAAGAGCATCAGGTTTGCTTTGGTTGTGGTTGTGTCAAATCTCATTAAATACATCTTGGTTCCGCTTGACCACTCCTGGGTTCAGCCATAGCACTACTTGTGTTACTTGTGTTTGGCACGCACTGCATAAGGGACAGCACCGCATCTTGAGCTTTTGTTCTGCTCATGTACAGTGCGGTTCATTTAAAAATTGGAATTTTATTTTGCTATAAACAATATTTTGTGCGGTAATTGCCACTCAGAAGTGCTTTAATATGTAAATTAGTACACAATTTGCAATTTATTAACTTAGCATCCACATAAATTTTTAGTATGGCCATATATAAGCCAAAATGGCAAAATAAAGAAACGGCCACATTGGTGGTCAGCTGTTGTGGCTGCTCCAGCTGGAAGCCACCGGCACTTCCACTTTTAGCGCACTTGCCGCGATGATAACTCAGACTGTCTCTGAGAGAATGCCAAGCGCTTTTGCAGTCATTCGCTGAGAGGCATTTATTAATTAATGCGATTAAGTCCAATACAATTAACTAACCTTCTTTTATTATTTCCGCGCCAACACTTTCCCACGCACTCTTCACTTTTATGTGGTCAAAGTGTTTTTTGTCTGTGATATCCCACAGACAAGGTCGGAGCTCAACTGCCTTTAAAAGAGCAACTTTGTCCTAGCGGTTGAAACTTTCAGTACGCTTCCTTTTCCGCTCTAGCTTTTTTCCCTCCGTTGTTTCCATTTTTGACGATAAAATAATTGACTGCGCTTTATTTTGTTTCTGGCAACAGCTGTTTTACAGTCCACTCACGATCCAAAGCGCTATCGATATGTCAACTATCAATAGGCTAATTGTGCATTTATTTTTGCTTCCTCAGAACATAGAAAATATAAGCAGCGGCGGAAATTTTCGCAGCTGTTTTTTTTATATGGAGTTCGTCATAAAAATTTATTTTCCGCGGTCCTGGGAACAGGCCTTAAGACTGGGTTTTCTTAAGCTTAGCAAGGAAGTAGATACTTGTTTAGAAAATAATTTCTTAATTCTAGAAACTTGGTGAATTGCTTGATATTTATCTAAAAACTTTCTTTTATTTAGGTCAGATTAACCCTTAAAAATAATGGCTCGTTTCTAAAATTTAAAACAAAATCAATTCAGATAAGTCACCCAAAAATTGTTTTAAATTTATCTAGAAAATCACCCAACAATTCAGAAAATTCTCTGCGTTCGGAGTATAAAGGGGGCAACTGATATTTGTCTTGCTAAGTGCTTAACATTTGACTGCCTTCTGTCGGTCTCTTGCGCGTATGCTTGAGATAGTCCACTGCATTAAGATGCCTTATATGTTGCAGCATCCCCGAGGTCCCAAATACAAATTCCCCAAAGTAAAATTAAAAAAATAAATATTTATTACTACTTAGAATGTGTGTTTTCAGTGAGAAAAGACTTTGGTTGAACCAATGGGACGAAAATGCACATAAATAAACAAAAACCATTTCATTAAAGGGAGGAGGTGTTGTCCCTTCACTAACTAAACTAAGAAACTATTTTCTGGCTTATACAAAATGGTTTCTTAAGGCTGGTTTTTAGAACGCATAAAAATCAGGGCTGCAAACCGGTTTTGAACCGAACCGGTTTTGAACCGAACCGGTTCGAACCCGGAATTCCGACTTTCAGATTACTGTGAACCGAACCTTAAACCGAACCTCTTAAGGTATTAAAGCTGAACCTGAACCCGTTCCGAACCTAAAATTTCGGTTCGGATCAAAAATGATAGATTTGAACTATTTCCCAGTGATTTTTTCTGTTATCCAGATGGAACTATCCACATGATGGTAAGAAGCTGTGTGAAAATGTTTCTATTTATAGGAAGTATTGTAAAATCCCATCCCAACCCAAAATTGAGACAATTCCCTAATAGTCTATGTCGGTTTTAGGTCGATTACCATATAAACGTGTATAAAGCATGGGCTGAACCAAGGTTCGAACCAAAACCTTGGCCCAAAAACCTTTAACCTCAAAATTCTGAACCTGAACCATTGGTAAATTTTGGTTCGAACCCGCGAGCCGGAGATCCAAAAAATTTGATGGGTTTGCAGCCCTGATAAAAATACATTTTTATGTCGAACTTCACATGAATAGAATCATTTTTTAAATTTTAACCTATTATGTCCCTCAAAGATAGCAGATGTGCAATTCCAATTCCAAACTACTCAAAATAAGAATTTTGAAAAAAACTAGAAAGCTAAGCTAACTTCGTCTGTGCCGAAGTTTTTATACCCTTGCAAGTGCTCGCTTAAATATTTTCAAAAAATACTCTTTTTCCCATTTGCCGACCGATCGATCGTATGGGAGCTATGTGATATAGTCATCCGATTTGGCCAACAATTTTTAAAATTATGTGAAAGCATGTGAAACAAACATATACAAAATTGCAGAATGCTCCCATTAAAAACAAAAAAGTTTTTCTAACTAAGACTGTTTTTCAGACCTATCTTTTGTATGGCAGCTATACCATATAGTTGTTCGACTTTAATAAGACTTGGTAGAACTATAAAAAAAAACATAGAAAACCTACGACTACAACGTTTGGAGACGTTTCCATTGAAAAGAAAAAAGTTTTTCTCACTAAAACTAGTTTTCCGACCGATTGTTCCTATGGGAGCTATAAGATAGTCATCCGATTCGGTCGGTTCCGACATATAAGTAGTGTGCAGCAAAAAGTGGACTCTGTGCAATTTCAGCTCCATAGCTTTAAAACTGAGAGACTAGTTCTCATAGAAACAGACAGACAGATAGACAGACGGACGGACAAAGCTCAATCGACTCAGCTCGTCACCCTGATCAAGAATATATATTATATTTAGTTTATGGGGTCGGAAATGAATATTTCTATGCATTGCAAATTTCTGGGCAAAATTACAATACCCTTTGCAAGGGTATAACAAACGCATAAATAAATCATTTGGGGTATTCCTGAAAGTGATTTTGATTCTGATTTTGAATTCGGTGTGACCAGATAAACTGCAGAAAATTTCGAAAAAACTGCCAAATTAAATAAAATCAAATCTCTTTACAGCAACGACCTTCAATTCATGTTGATTATTGTCAGCTTGGCGGAAAACAAAAACATGAAAAAATTGAAAAGTGGTAAGACAGCTTTGTTTCAAACAATCAAAAATAGCTTCCTCGCGGAATAACATTTATTACACTGTAATTCGCCGACTATATAACTGTGGAGTTTTCGCAGCTTTCTAAAAGTACGTTTAAATTTTACTTTTCTATGGTTTTTTGAACGTCTTATATAAAACTGCAGATCGAACTGTTAATGTACCTAAATGCAAGCAATTTATCAATCAACGTTCAACTTATGATTGTGTTATGTCGTCTTGGATCCAATGGCGAAGGATCCTCCATTTTTAAAGCTGCAGCACTGTTTGGGATTGTTAAAACGTGCCTGGTACTTACTTCGTATTGAGATCACAAATAGTAAACTGCAAACAGTTGATTTTCAAAAATCAAATTTAGCCTCGAGGTTGATTTTGATTTGGTTTTGTTTAACAGATTTATTCGCATTTTCAGCAGTTTATCAGGTCACACCGAAATTAAAATCAGAATAAGAATCTAAATCACTTGCAGGAATACCCCTATTATATCTTGTCAACAGAAAATCCTTAAATTAAAAAAATATTTGATCGAATACGTTTGTAATATTAAGCACTCAATAAAACATAAAAATTCCACAATCAGATGCTTGGGTTAGAAAATATAAAACAATTTGTTCAAATCTGGGTTGGCATAAGTATTTTGACAATTTTTCACAATTGATTTATTCTCAGCAAAGGGTCTCAAATGCTAAAAGAATGATTGATTCTAGAGAAGTCTTTCAAGTTGAACCGGAATCTGGCTTTAGAAACTTCATATCTCTAGTGGATTAACTGTAAATTTGACACAAAATTGCTCACTTCGGCCTTTTTCCAAGTACAAAATATGCAAGAAAAATCGATATTTTTACAAATTGAATTTGTTCATGGCTAAGTATTTACTTTTATCTCTTAAATGTGATTTAAGACTTTATCATTTCAAAAGGCATAAGTTCGTGATCGAACATAGCACACGGCCCAGCCTTCTTAACCATGCGGGCTCTGACATTGGTTCAGGCTTTCCGTTAAAGAAATTCTAATCGTCTTGTGGAAAGCATTCATATCGTTGATGGTGTCATCCCCTATGGTGTTGCTATTGCCAATGGTTATAGCATACTCTAATGTTCATGAATCTAGGATGTCACCACTTAGCACTTAGCTGTGATGGTGCATTGAACGATCGGAACTTTTCCCATAGTGCTACCAGAATCTAGGACTGGGCTTGGGTTTAGTTTCCTACGATTACTCAGGGTTCGTGTTGTCTCTCGTTCGCATTGCTCTTTGGCGTTGAACTTCTATTCTCACACCGATCGTGCTCAACCTATGCAGGCCTTATTTGTTCCGCAATCAATCTAGGAAGCCGATTTATTCTTCTACCACATGATGCCTATGGCATATAGACCCATTGGTATTTAGAGGTTATAGATAGGTTTGTCCCTCCTACAAGACTTGGGCTACAACCAATCCTTCACCGCTTACTTACTTGATATATTCATACCTGAGTGTCCCAGCCGCTGCAACAAAATGTGTGCAGTCATTACTCTACTCGTGGCATATTTGTCATGCAGTGCTCAGCATACCCGTGCCACTCGTATGGCCCATTTCGTAAACTTAGGTAGGCAGAAAGCGCAAAAATGTGAGCGTTCATTGGGTTAGTCAATCTTTCCCGCTTGCCGCTCTCTCTTGGCATAACAAGAACAAATCTAGATGGGAAAATCTCGTGGCTTGTGTGCTGCTTCAATTTCCTTCAATAAAACTCATACTGTACATTTTATTCGTTTTTATTTATTTCTTCATATAATTTTTGCCATTAATTTTGAGCTAAATTTCACGCCATTTCGTGGCGTGTTTTCATTTTGCCTTTCAGTGGTATGTGTGTGTGTGTGGTGTGAGTGTGTGCATGTGTCAGTGTGTGCCTTGATTTTCTTGTTAAATTGGCGTTGCTTAACTCCCAGTAAATTATCCATAATTAAGCATAGTATTTAATTTATATATATATATCTTCTTTTTTAGTTTGGCTCTTTTATTTTTACTTTGGTTTATGTTCTTGGTTTCATCCTTTTCCTGTAATTAAGTTTGATTTTACATTCTTTTATTCGTTTCGAAATCTTGTGTCTGTGTTTTGATTTACAATTGTTGCTTGTTTTGCTTTGATTTGGAATTTTGCTCTTCGGTTCGGAATCAGTACACTAAACGCCTTTGACAAGGAAACGTAACAACTTCTGTTTGAAACTAATTCGGAATTCTTTGCTTGCCAAATTGCGCTGGCAAAAACACATTCAGCTTAACTCTTAATCCATCAAACTAACATTTAGGGCTAAGTTCTCGGTACTTCTTATTTTATTTAGTTAGTTATTTAACTAGGTTCTTACGGGGCGGCCAACAAAAGTGTTTAACAAAAATGAAAAATTACAAACACCGCAAACGAAAACCACACGATGCAAATCATTTCACTTCAAATTGAAAACTAGCTGGACAATTTGCCGTTTCGGGTTTAAATGGATTTCTATGATGACTTAATTAGTTGTTGTTTTTAATTGTTAAACTTTAATTAATATTTTGTTTATTTATGGGTTGCACATGAGTGGTTGCCTTTGTTTTTGTGTGTGTTTTTTTTTTACAATTATTATTTACATAGCTTACGTTGCTAGGCGGCTGCATTAGTTGGATGGTAGGAGGGGGCTGGTGTACTTAGTTTATAAATGTGTTTGACTTATGCTTATTAATTGTGTTTCTTTTTTTGTCGTGTTTCATTTTATTAGTTTTACAAACTGGTATTTCTCTCTCGTCGATTCTGCATGTGCGCGCGTGTTAATTAACATTAATTTATTGATTCGTTTATGTTTTTTTTTTTTGCTTTGTATTTTATTTCTGTGGTTTCGCTTTCGTTAACAGATTTCAACATCGCGCCGCATCCTCCTTACGTATTCAATTTATGCTAAGTATTCGGTATTTTGTTTCGATTCTTTCGCTTTGCAGCGTGCCCTCATATACACACTTGACCACAGTTTTCTGCCCAGATCAGCGAAATAAGGTGAAGTGAAGCTTAACAATTTATTAAGATTTATCTATTAAAACTTTGCCAGATTTAAAAGCTCGCGGTTTCTTTCTAATAACTCAAGTTTTCCTTGGTTTTAAAAACAATAATTGTACTTAAATATGTAACTTAAAAACTTAACAAAGTACTTCAATTAGTTAAGCACCATCAGGGAGCATTGAAACTCACTTTAAGCAGCCAGTTCTGTTTCCATTTCGAAATGGCTCACCCTAGTCAGGTGAATGTTCTTGGAAAAAAATTTGTAATTTGCTAAACTTCCACTTGCATCTGCTGAATTTCATTCATGTTACCATAAAGATTCCATCATATACCTGGACTTTCGGTAGATCACGTAGCTTATTAGTTTTTGACGAGCTACAACTTTAATTTTGATAAGAATTGTTTTAGAAGGAGTCAAATTTGATGTCAGCGTCACGCGTCACGCGTGACAGTTGTCATTGCATATTTTGTTGTGTTGCCCTAAAGCAGCTCACGATGTTCGAGTACTAAGCATCGAATAACCAGTAACGCATTCTTAGTATTAAGTACTGAGTATTGAGTACTGAGTATCAAGTACTGGGTTTCAAGAACTAAGTATGAAGGACTGAAACGATAGTTTCTATTACTGAGTATCGAGTACTTGGCATCGAGTACTCAGTATCGAGTTCTTGGTATCGAGTACGGAGTATCGAGTACTGAGTATCGAGTACTAAGTATCGAGTATTGAGTATCGGGAGTACATAGTATCAAGCTCCAAGTATTGCGTACTGAGAATAGAGTACTAATAATCGAGGTCGAGAGGTTAGTTTGGAGTACTGACTATCGAGGATGAGTGCTTAGTATCAAGTACTAATTATCGACTACTAAGTATCGATTACTGAGTATCCAGTACCGACTATCGTATACTGAGTGTCAAGCACTGAGCCGATAATACTGAGTGTCAAAAACACAGAATCGAGTGCTGAAAGTAGGATAAAGAAAAGAATAAAGATAAAGCTGAGAAACGAGAGCTGTGTATTACTTTCTGAGAACAGAGCACGTTGTATCGAGGTCGAGTACTTACTATCGAGTTTTTAGGATAGAGTACTGAGTATCGAGTGTAGAGTAACACACACAAACACAAGTGAGTGAAAGTTGGAGTTTCACATCAATGCATTGTGAGTCCTAGCCGCATTCACACCTATTTCACATAGTTATATACCATGATATGATACATTGGGATATCAAAAAAGGGGTCCTTGTTTCAAGTTTCAACATGTCTGTAACTTAGACTCGTTGTGCTGTGTGCATTTAATTCATGTGGTAGGAGATGCTTTCTTCTTTTCATTTTAAACATCTGCAAACGGAGCATCTTCTAAAAGTGCGCAAGAGAGAGGGTAAATGCCACATTTAGTAATAGTAAATGTACAAGAAAGCTACACTCTGAAGGCTGGCTTTGCGAGAAATTAAAAAAAAATGAGCCGCACAATGTAATTTAAGTGTAAAACATGGAATTAGTTTTGAAAATAACTTAAAGCTGAACTGAACTCGGAGATTAAAAGTATGACAGGGGAAACTTGACAAAAAAGGAAGCTATCGCTTGGGCGAACACTTTCCTCCCCTAAAAATCATACGAATGGTAACTATTTTACGGAAACCGAAAAGAATGTTCCATTTTGACAGGCAGTCAACATATAAACAATTTCCGAGCACACCTCCGTCTCTGCTCACCTCTCACTTGTTTATTTGTTGCTATGCGACACATTGCCGGCAGAATGTACCGCAAATGTAAGCATGCATGTGTGTTGCGCGTAAATAGCAAGTGTGTCTGCGTGCGACAAAAAAAGAAAAAGGCTTTAAGCGGACACTCGGCTGCTCAGCCGAATGAAATAATCCGCTTCAAGCTGTTATAGTGAGACAACTTCGTAGATTTCTTTCAGGGAGTAACATGAAAACGAAAACAGGGGAACAGCAAAACTAAGTGTTCTGTTCAAAGAGTGGGCGAGTCTGTTCAATTTGTACCTGTCATTTGGGTAGGCAGATGGCACATTAAGCTCACGAATGAAGCAGCGGTGGGCGCTCTCCCAGTGTAATGAATTCGGTACCAACTTTTGTGTTCACATTAAGAAATGATAAAAGCGAAATGGAGCTAAGCTCAAGCCTCAAGGATATACTGTATGTCACCTCAAAAGCTCTCAGCTCATGCATGCAAACAACTCTTTATTAAATTCTTTTTAAAACATTTAGAAAATGGCTTCCAGTGACAACGAACTGTAAACAAATGAAGAAAAAACAAGTTTAACTTGAAAAGCAGGTAATTTAAAATTCGAAATTCTCTTTGCGTGTGCACAGAATCATGCGGTCAAGTGTAGATAGCAATTATGTTATTATCAGAAACGCGTAAACGTTTTTTTTTCGGCAGCCGCAAATTAATTAATGCATTGAAAATATTCCATTTTTTTTGAATATGTGGGCTGTGACCCGCTTGTTTGTTTGGCAAACAACACAAACAAAGAAAAAAGGACCTGCTACTTGACGTTGAAAACGATTCGGCAAATATTTTTGGTTTTCGCAGGCGTTTTTTTATTGTGTTTCAATTACACTCGATGCGCTCGAGTCCGGGGTTGTTTCCTTGTCATTTGCTCGCCGGTATTTGGTTTAAGCCGCTGCGCCCGGTCACAGCTGCGATGCGGCGAGCGTTGCCAGGGCCAGGGACAGAACGCCCAGGGCACTGCAGCAGCTGCAGTGCGAGGCGCCTGTCAGGGCCGAGTTGTCCGGATCGCCATTGACATACCGCTTGGAGCCCTCGAGGCCGAGTAAGTTGGGTGAAATGGTGGTCGGCGGCGCGTTGCTAAGTCCGATGCGTTGCTGTACATTCTTGTGGAAGACATGCAGTATGGACACCTCGCACATCAGCAGTATACTTGTCTGATACTTGGGCATGGCCTGGAAAAATCCCTGCAGCACCTGACTGTGCGGATAGATTTCCAGCGAGGAGTATGTGGTCGAGCCTTCGAATGCGTCCTGTGTGATGCGCTGCAGCGGCGTTTTGTATACCTGCGGGGTGGGCGGCAAGGAATGAGCACGATGGCCAGTTGCACTTCCGTTCACACTTACCTTGCGGGCATTAATATACCAGGTGATGTTGGCCGGCGGATAGGACGGACCCACCGTGCACACAGCCTTGAAATTGTCATTCACGCCGATCACCTTCTTATCAACCTGCATGACGGGATCATCTTTTGGCAATTCAATCACTTGCATATGCGCCGACCGAATGTCCGTGTGAAAGAGCGGTGCATCTTCCGAAACCTCGCACTGGTAGCTGCCACTTAGCTCCCGTGTGACGCCTTTGATGGTCACCGATGTGGCATCTGAGTTGGTCAACTGCAATTGAAATTGGCTTCAATGAGAATTCGAAACTCAAAGATTTCCTTAAGATGGTTAATGGAATGTGGAAACACCCAGCAAACAGTTGTCTCACTATCCGTTGAACATCGATCGTGAGGGACATCATTCCCCTCTTTCCCTTCCACCTCTTATTTCCCGATCTAGTGTTGTTTTCCCATTTGCTTGTCACATAGAGGTTTCAAATCAAATTTCAAGCAGACTGGATCAAAAATAACGGAAGGCCGTGAACCCACTGCAGCCCCTTTTTTCACCCTGGGTGTGGATTTTCAACAACGAAAAATGAAATCACAAATCGTTTTCCATACTATCTTGTTAAATAAGGGATGCCGCAAATAATATCGATATTTCGATATATCGAATATATTTCAGAGGCGATATTTCGGATATCGAATATTTGTAGTGATATTTTTAGCTGATTCAGTTTTCCGAATTTACTACAATAAATTATTCTGGATTTTTTTAAGTGAACACATCTTAATCTTGTTTAGAATTAGGCAATTTAAAATTCTAGGCAATGGTTGAGAAGTTTCTTTAATATACCTTAAATGAATGAGGTCCATTCGGGAATGGGGTAATGTTTTAATACCTTCTTTTGCTGGACGCTACCTCTTCATAAAATACATATCTTATTTTTATCTTAGATTCCGTAAACCAATGTTCGAACCAAGGCCTTGGGTTTGTTAAGTAATGGAGCGGGTCACCAGAACTTCAGGGGCTTGCCGCCTTGATAACTTGTAGTGTTTTGTAGCTTAGATCCCTAGATTTCGAACTCATAACGTGGTTTTTAGAACGTGGCAAATGACATCTAAATTGCCTTAACTTATTCTAAAAAAATTGTTATCGATATGACTGATATTTTTTACCCTAAACTTTTTAAATCGATATAATACTTGTTCAATATCGTCAAAAATATCGATATCTAAATATCTGCAGTTTTTAGCCGGCTCGAGGTCATGTTAATGCTTTCGCATAACTTTAACTTTTTTTTTGAATTATCCGGCCACCCAAGTTCAATCCGAGTTTCAAGTCAATCGAATGGATTTTGATAGCAGAATTTTCTGGGGGTTTTCCCACCCTAACCCGAACCTCTTAAGCTATTAAAGCTGGACCTGCACCCGTTTCGAACCCAAAATTTCGGTTGGTTCAACAAAAATTATAGATTTGAACTATTTCCCAGTGACTTCTTCTGTTATCCTGGTGGAACTATCCAAATTACTGTGGAAACACATGTCGTATGTGAACTACGAAATTTCATTTCACTCTAAGGGCTGTATCCAGAACTTCGAAGTTTTTATTTCGTCACAATCTATATTTAATTCTCTTATCTATATATATAAAGTTGTTCAACCTGACTGACTTACTGACTGGTGACCGTCGTGCAGCCCAAACCATAAGAGATAGAATGCTGAAATTTCGACAGAAGTTTCCTTATGTGGTGAAAGTGCGTACTGAGGCGGGGTTTTGGAAAATTCCACCCGGAAAAGCCGGAAAAGCGTCGGAAAAGTTTGTATGGGGAAAATTTTATTTTTGATCCGAATGACTTGAAACTCGGTTTGTAAGCAAAGTATGCGAAATAATTGGACACGTGTTTTCCCGATTTTGGAAAATCCACCCACAAGGAAAATTGCTGGAAAATTCGATGTGCAAAAACCTATTTTTCACCCGATTGACTTGAAATTCGGTTTGTAAGGATAGTAAGTTATATAAATTAAGATGTAATTTTTCGATGTTGGAAAATTTGACCGTTAAGTCGGAAAATTCACGGAAAATTCTGCATGCTAAATAACTATAATTCATCCGATTGGCTTGAAATTCGGTTTGTAAGGAAAGTAAGTGATATAAATTAAGATGTCATTTTCCGATGTTGGAAAATTTGACAGTAGGGCCGGAAAATTCCCGCAAAAGCGTCGGAAAAGTTTGTATGGGGAAATTTTTATTTACCATCCGATTGACTTGAAACTCGGTTTGTCAGCAAAGTATGCGAAATAATTGGACACGTGTTTTCCGATTTTTGAAAATCCACCCACAAGGAAAATTGCCAGAAAATTCGATATGCAAAAATGAATTTTTCCCCCGATTGACTTAAAATTCGGTTAGTAAGGATAGTAAGTGAAGTAAATTGAGATGTCATTTTCCGACGTTGGGCCGGAAAATTCCCGCAAAAGCGTCGGAAAAGTTTGAATAGGAAAAATTTTATTTGACATCCGGTTGACTTGGGACTCGGTTTGTAAGCAAAGAATAAAATTAATTGGACACGTGTTTTCCCGATTTCGAAAAATCCGCCCACATGGAAAATTGCCGAGAAAATTCGATTTGCAAAAATCTATTTTCCCCCCGATTGACTTAAAATTCGGCTAGTAACTGAAGTAAATTGAGATGTCATTTTCCGATGTTGGAAAATTTGACCGTAGGGCCGGAAAATTCCCGCAAAAGCGTCGGAAAAGTATGTATGGGGAAAAGTTAATTTGACATCCGATTGACTTGAAACTCAGTTTGTAAGCAAAGTATGCGAAATAATTGAACACGTGTTTTCCCGATTTCGAAAAATCCGCCCACAAGAAAAATTCCCGGGAAAATTTGATATGCAAAAATCAATTTTTCAGCCGATTGACTTAAAATTCGGTTTGTAAGGAAAGTAAGTGAAATATATTGACATGTCATTTTCTGATGTTGGAAAATTCGACCGTAGAGTAGAAAAATTCACGGAAAAGTCTGCAAGCTAAGTAACTATAGCTAACCCGATTGAATTGAAATTCGGTTTGAAAGAAGTCTCATCCGGTTGACTTGAAACTCATTTGTAAGGATGGGTAGTAAGACAAATTGAGATACCAGTTTGCGATGTCGGAAAATTCGACAGTAGGCTCGGAAAACTCTAGGAAAATTATGCATCCGAAAAACTGTTTTTCAACCGATTGACTTGAAACTCGGTGTGTAAGGACCGTAAAAAAATTAATTTGTAATGTGATCTTCCGTGTTTTGGAAATTTGGCCCTTGGGTCGGAAAAACTTCCGGAAACTCCGAATGCAATAACCGATCATCCGATTGACATGAAACTAAGTTTGTAAAGATAGTATAAGAAATAGCGATAACGATAACGAAAATTATAACGATATCGGTACAGTAACGGTAACGAGAACAATGACGATATTGACTGTTGTTTCGACAAATTCAGCACCATGGGTAGAAAATTGGTGGTCAAGACTGTATAAAAGTTTAGTTTCCAGCGCCAAGCTCCAAACGAATTTTATGATATGAATATTTTTAAATTCAACCCGCAAAGTTAAAAAACATGCGGAAAGTTGTTGTATGCAACTCTTTTGATCTTCATTTGATCAGCTCCGTAAACATATTGAAAGCATCACATTAAAAACAAGAAAGAAAGTCGGTCAAGCCCGACTATAACATATTCTGTACCAAGAAAATTTGTCTTTTGATCATAACTCGAAAACCGTTCATCCGATCTTCTTCATTCCTTTGGCGGATCGATAAGTTATCCTAATAACTAAATATGTCCGGAAGGAACAAGCCATCTATCTTCAAAACTGTGGGAGATATGACGTTATTTCTAAATTGCGGGGGCGGGAGGGGGAGTGGTCAAAATTGAAAATAAACCTGATCTGCCTGCAGACATAAGAAGCATATGTCCCATACATGTCAAACCTCTTACCATCTCTTAGATCTGTGCGTTCATACGGACAGACAGACAGACGGACAGACTGACAGACGGACATGGCTATATCGACTCGGCTGTTGATGCTGATCAAGAATATATATACTTTATGGGGTCGGAGATGCTTCCTTCTGGATGTTACATACTTTTGCACAAACTTATAATACTCTATGTATGTACCTTCGGTACAGATTATAAAAATTTTACCAGCATGATAAATAAGTAACAAATTGATGCAAAGCGAGCGAAGCCGCTGGTAAATAAAGCTAGTACTTTATATTTATAATTAGAAACACTTTGTCATTGCTTTGATGGTCATGAGCTGTATGAAATGAGCTGTCTCAAATATTATCCTAACTAACCGCGTTATAAGTCAATCGAATGAAAAATAGTTCCTTCCATACATAATTTTCCGCGTAACGGCCGATTTTTCATCTTCTAGATGCTATGTGTCAGAAAAACTTGGATTTTACACTTTTATTTGTTAGATAGCTCCATGTTAAAGCTTAATTGTCGCACCTTTGAGTTCTTCTTCGACTTTTTAGAATTTCAATCTTCAGGTGTTCCTTGATATTGTTCCTGATTTTCCTTCATCATTTTTATACCCTGTTCCCATTGAATATGGGAAAAGGGGGATCATGAAGTTGTGCGAATGTATGTAACAGGGAGAAGGAAAATTTTCCGACCCCATAAAGTATATATATTCTTGATCAGCATGAACAGCCGAGTCGATATAGCCATGTCCGTCTGTCCGTCTGTCCGTCCGTCCGTCTGTCCGTCTGTCTGTCTGTATGAACGCGTCGATCTCAGAGACTATAAGAGATAGAGCCACAAATTTTTGCACGAAGGTAGATTTATGCTGTACGCAGATCAAGTTTATTTCAGATTTGAAAAATTCCACCCCGTCCCCCTTTTATCCCTAAAAAACCTAGACCTCCTCTATAAATCCAAGACCTAAAAAGCGGTCAGATCCACAATTTTTAGAGCCTTGTGGTTTAGTATACATCAAGCTAGGCTCAATATCTATCTATTCTGAAAAGTACAATCAGATCGGACCAAAAACACCGGAGTTATAAGCGAATCAGTTGAGCTGATAAAAGCAGCAAGACTAGAAAAGTATTGCCTACATTTAGGATGACATCTTCAAAAATTCAAAAACAAATAAATGAAAATAAATGAACAGGGTATTTTGTGGTCGGGAAACTCGACTGCAGCGCGCGCCCTTACTTGTTTCTTTAATCTTTTTAGCAATTTCTACTTGCTCAGACTTTCGGTCAGCCTAGAGCGTCTTCCATAAAAAAAGCACATTTTTTTATCGTCATATTGCCATCTTCTCTACCTTTATAATAATGGTGTATTTTCGTCATTTTCGACTACTTACTTCTCCTCTTTGTCTTTGGTTTTACCATTAAGTAGCATTTTAACATTTTGTTTGTCCGCCATGTCCACTCTTCATCTTGCAGTGTTTTATGCCACAAGTTGGGCACTGGATATCGTTATTTAGAAGCAAGCTTGTCATTTACCATTACAGACTGACTTTCATATCTGGATCCTGCGCATTGCATCTACCTAGCACCGAAGCTTCTGTATCATAAATTCTCCTGATACTGCTTCATTCTCATAAAAAAAAAACCTAAATACTTTGACTTAAATGTTGCTATTCAACTGAAACAAGGCCTTGAAAATAAAGTCGCATAAGACTTGCATCATCTCAAGGATGTACAAATCACCTTCAGCCTGGCAGAAAAGATGCCTTAACTGCTTCATTTTCTACCAGTTAGAGTATCCCAGTTGTGGGTTATCTGTTCGGTGTGGTTTGCATAGCTCGTTGTCGCAATTTAGCATTTTTGTGTTAATTGCCAGCAAGAGTTTGCCACTTGGTGAACACTGCCGCCATATCCTGCTCAAAATCCACTTTGGAACACTGCAGCAGCAGACGACGCGATTAAAGCGTGTGTGTTCAGTGTTCTGTCCTTTTATCCCAGATCTGGGCCTTTTGTGTTTAGGTTCGAGTTTTGCATACGCCGCTAAAGGTTGCCAGTTGCACGCTTTGTTCATTTGCATCTGTGCTAATCCCCCGCTGCACCTCCACACAGCCACGCTCCTACCCCAAAGCCTGGTATCGCCATTGTGCACTGCCAAAGGCGCACAACTGCTTTTTACGATTGTTTCAACACTTTCGCGCATTGCTTGTCCCGATATTTCTATTTAGTTGTTGTTGTTTTCCTTTCTGTTAGTTTCACCAGTTCATTCGCAGATAACGTTCGATAACGGTCACCCCCCACTGGAGCATTCAGCGCTTGTGGCAACCATTTGGCATATTGGCCAGGACCTTCCTGCACTACTCTGCCCCACCAGCCCGCCAGCTGTGGTTTTAGTGGCTTTCGGATTTGGCGACGTTGATCTCGTTACACAATCGTGAAATGAAAACAAATGGAGAACGTATTGATAAGGTTTTCTATGTGCATAAGAGGCGGAGTATCACGGATGTGTGTGTGTGTGTGCTGCTATTTGAACGGGCCATGAATAATGTGCACGGGCCCACCGATAGGCCGCATTAATTTCAGATTAGTTTCAATGAGTTATGCGTGTGGCAAATGAGCAAATGATTTTGGCCGGCAAGAGACAGGCCTCAACGAAATCTGCTCTGACTGGAACTAACATTGGATTGGAGGGGAATAGAACTTGTTTGATTTTGAATTCAGCGTTTCAAGTACGGGCAACGCATACGACAAACATACAAACAAACCAACTGTAATTGCATTTCATAGAAAAACTAGCCCTTCAAAGATGCCTCAGCCATTGAGTCAAACATTTGCCTGGTTTTCCCTATACTTTTGTCTTATTTTTAATTAAATGACACTAATTATGTGATCCCAAAACAAAAAGCTGTCCCCGTCAACTGTTCGTCGCTGCGGTTGGCTACATTGTGTATGTGCCCTGCCCTGCCCTGGTTCCAGTTACTCTTTCAGTTAAAGTTGCTGTTGTTGTCATATTTATTTAATTGCATGTGACTTTGTTTGCTGGTACTCGTGCTCTGTGGCTGGCGGAAACGGAAGTGGCAGCGCCAGGAAGCGCGCCAAACAAAACGCAAATGTCTGGCATTTTGAGGAATTATATTTATGCCCTGCCCGGCGCACACACACACACGCACCGAGATCCCTGTAGTTGCTCACATGATGGAGGCAGTAGCCATTTTGCAACTTCTCCACCCGCAGGCGGGCAACAAAACTCAATTCCACTCAAGTTGGATTTGTCGTGCAAAGTTTGTGCCGCTGCCGCTGCGGCGCTTTTTTCCTGTTTTATTTATTTTCATTTGCTGGCTTTTAATTTCTATTTATATTTTATATTACTTTTGCAGCCGCAGCTGCAACTTTCTGGCAACAACGAAATGATGCCACTAAAGCGTAATTTAGCATGCCACAAACACAGACACGTGGAGTTTCCCTCTTCAAGCCATGTGTGAGAGTAAAGTATTGTTTCAATAATTCTGGCTTTATGAAATAATAACTTTGCGGCACAACAAAAAGAAAGGAGACCGCTCAGCCCGGTCCCGCAGTCGCGTTGAGTTGCACGGACACAATGAGTGCTCCCCCCGTGCCGCTGGTTGGCTCCTCGCTGAGTTTCCGCCGTTTGTTGTGCAGCAGTTTTAATTTTACCAACGCCGCGTCGCGTGGACTGTGCTTGCCTCAGCTGCAGCCTCGTTTGCATGCAACACATTATGAATTATAGCTGTATCAACTCAAGTCGCGGCTGCCTGCCACACCGCACCACACACTCCTGCTCTATCCCGCCAGTGGTTTGCCCCTCTCCCCACAACAGACACACGCTCACATGTGCACGTATTATGTCATGCTGAATTTCCGTTGCCTCCAGCTTTGTTGTAACTAACGGCGTTGGCGTTGGCTCTGGCTGCGGCTCCGGCCCCAGCTCCGGCTCCCATTCCCACTTGCCCAGTTGCCGTTGGCATTTCACAACTTCGACTGCCTAACGCTTGGCAAAAACCGACCACAAATTTAGTGAATGAGATGTTTCCGGTGCGGCAGTTGTTGTTGCTGCTGTGAACAATTTTTGGTGTTTGGAAAATGCATGGCTTTTTATTGTCCTCATTGTTGGGAAGATGGCAACTGTGGCGCACGCCATTTCTGTGGCTGGACGCCGTACTCGCATACGGGGAGCCGGCTACACATTCGGCGAACGCTGCACATTATTCGCATGCATTTCACATTTATATTTATTATGTTTGTTTGCTGCCATTTGTCATAAAAAATAATTTTTGGGCAAGGCCGCCGTCAGACAGGGACAAAAGGGAAGTGTGCATGTGACTGGCTTTAAGTGGCTGATGGCAATGCAAATGGAGGCACTCCATGGCAGAGATTGCAACAGAGCGAGAGGCAGTGAAAGAGAGTTGGGGGGATGTGAAGTTAACAACCATAGATACAAAAGAGTCTGTTCTGATTCAGCAATTCACTGACCGACTGACAACACAAAGTTCAAACGTTATGAGTCAGAGTGGCCGGCATTCAAAATGGTTTGAATGAATTTATTGTATCCCTTGGCGAGTTGTTTAAATCAAGAAATACTTTACAATATTGCAAATGTTGAGCGATTTTGTCTAACTTGTAAGCGCCCCAACAAATCCTGCATGGATTTGCCATGGCGGTGGTGGCCCCTAACAATGTAAAGTGAGCAGGAAAAGATTTATGTATAACATCAAATGTTGCAACTTACTTCCTTTGTGTTATTATCATTAATTGTTTGCTAGCCCTTCTTAAGTAAAATTGAATAACAAGGTGAGGAATAAAACTTTTTTCAGATGCCTTTTTCAAAAGATGTATAGCCACTTGAATCCTTGTGTTAGCTGTGGGGTGAAAATCTCAATCACTGACACAGTAAGGCTATTCGGAGACTCACACAAGGGATTCGGTCAACTTGGCGTGGAATTTGCTTAAACACGTTACTCGTAGAGTGAAAAGGGAAGTCTCAAGTCTTGCAAATGTATCTAACAGGCAAAAGGAATCATCTCCGATATCATAAGGCTACAAAATACTTGCATATAATTGGTTTCGTTCAATGGTATTTCCCATCCCATCATCAGCCAGACCACCATGAATGTTCCAGATGGCGGCCTCCGATTGCTAAAAAATTTTAATTATGTGTAAAGGCAGTCCAAATTTAGTTATTAACATTGAATTGACATTCCAAACGTTGTGTAGAACGTGTGTGCACATTGTCTGGCCGTCAAAGAATGGAAATCAGAGCAACAAACGCTTATAAAGTAGTATCTTCAGGTTTAGATATGCTCAAAATGTAAACACTTCTACTGACTGTTGGCGTTATGAATAGAACATGCAAACGTGGCGAAAGAGCGAGTGTTTCAATCTAAAATTTCAAGCTTATCTGACCAGATAGATGTTTAACCTGTGCCACTGTGACTACTCTTAAGTGAAAACTCTCTACTCCTAGCTAGATCGGTCGCAAGACACCTGTGCTGTTTTTGAAGAGAGCTGCAAACCGATTTTGAACTGAACCTGATCGAACCAGGAACTCCGACTTGTATTTTACTGTAATCCCAACCTTGAACTGAATCCTTTTAAATGCTGAACCCGAACCTGTTCCGAAACTTGAAATCTCGGTTTTGTTCAGCAAAAATGGTAGACATCAGAAAATTTGACATTCTGTCCAGCGACTTCATCTGTTATTTGGTAGATTTTAAGTGAATTAACATTTTGTGATTATATACTTATTAGATCCCCATCAATTGTAGCCTCTGTTTCTAAGAGTCTCGATTCCAAAGCCTTTTCAGTATATGAAAAGTCTTTCATACACGTCAAACCTCTATCTATTACCATCTCTGAGATCTGTGCGATGGACAGACGGCAAGATGGACATGGTTAGAATATATTGTTAGAATATATTTACTTTATGTGGTCGGAGATGCTTCCTTCTGGCTGTTACATACTTTTGCACAAACTTAATATACTCTGAGTACCTCTGGTACAGATTATAAAAGTCAGAGATTGGGTTGTGAACCGATTTTGAAACGGTCAACACTGTTGCAAATCAGAATGATTTTGTCAGGTATATTAATTGTCTGTTTGCATGATGGATTAACCTCCATACTTCTATCGACATTGGATTTATTGTAGTTTTATAATTCAAAAATGTTATATCCTACAGAAAAAACCTTTTAGCTAGTTTAATTATTTTTGCACTTGAAGCCAAATCAACTTACGCTGCCAACATCCCAAAAGAAACCTCACATATTACTCCATTAGTTTTTCTAATCGACACCCATAACCAAGCTCAAGTAAGCAGGTGAATTTTTTACTCAAGGGCGAAGCGGTTGGAGCCACTATCGCGTCTTCAATTATGTTTCCCCAGCCAGTGCTCAATTAAACTTTAGCAATGTAAGAGGATAACTGCAAGAGAATATTATCTGCTTGCTCCACCCTGTCCCTGTCCCCTGTCCCCTGGTGCATCTAATTAATAACAGTCCGAACTGTGTGGGCTGACTGCCGCAGCAGCAGCTCAACGAATTCACCCCACTCCCTGCCATTCCGACAAACTTTTTGGCCACTTCTGTTCCCGGCTTTGTCATCGTTGTCTTCGTGCTGCCGTTGCAAGTGCATTAATTTTAAGCGCACATTTCTGTGCATAAATGTGAGGCGTGTCGGGTTATTAACAATGTTAAAAGCAAACGCGCCAGCCACAACAACAGCGGCGGAGGGACACTTGGTGTGTGACTGCCACTGCCGGGCCGTTTGCCATTACCGCAAACTTAATGCGGAATAATTCCTTCCGTGTTGACAGTGTGCAAAAACTTTTCGGGGCACAAATTCCAACGACTTTCGCCTGTGGTTGCTTACTGCTGATTTTTATTGTTGCAGACAATGAATAAGCCGCAAAACTTTAGAGCACTTGGCACATCCTATTCCTGTGCTGGCTCAGCGGGCGGCCTGGTAATTGTGTGTTTTTTTCCGTTGTTTTTATAATTTTAATTGAAGATTGCCAGCGAGGCGCGCGCGCCATGTCTCCAAATTAAAAATTTAATTACATTTAACAAGATGATTTTGTTGTTGCTTGTTGTGTGTTTTGTGCGGCTGACACGTGTGGGTGGCCGGACGGGGGGCTGAATGGCTTTTGAAGTTGGTTGGCGCGACGCGGCTGGGTCCCGCACCTTAACCTGCATGCATTTACATTCCAATAACGCTCAAGTGGACGACTGGAGTGCACTTGGACCCCGCCCCCACGGGTCCTGCGGCCCATAAGTGCATGGCATGTCAGCGGCAGCATCATCAACAGATGCAGCTGCCTTTCAAGTGCTGGCAGCCACCCCACATCACCCCGCCCCGCCCTTGCTCACTCACACATATGCACATATATGCATAATGGCCGACAACGACTTGGCAAGGCCTGCAACTTTTCTCATTAAGCGTGTTTAGCTGTTTGAAATGATTTAGCAAAAGTAAAACAAGTCAAGTTATAATGTTTTAATCTCAATTACGGCACTTGCCACCCAACCTACACCACTTGCCTTGGCTTGGCCCGGACCTAACTTAAAAATTCCATTTCCATTTGTGGCCTTTGACTTCTTGCCTTCGTTAGTGCTGCCTGCTGGCAGCAACTATCAATTTAAATTAGAAAAACGCTACCCGGCGGCGCCTCATTTCGATTTTATGCTGAAAAGCTGCTCCTGCTGCTGTGTAACCTTCAAACTTAATTGCACTGAGCTAAATGAAGGCAGCGCCCCACCACCACCAGCGCCACAGAGCACCATGGGAAATTTATGCCCGGGACGGTCATTGTTATTCTTATGACGCAACGATCATCGTTCGTCGAATCGACGACGAGATTCTTTAAAATAATATAAATTGAATAATGTAAATTAAACAAGAAAGAAAGTCGGTCAAGCCCGACTATAACATACTCTGTACCAAGAAATTTTGTCTTTTGATCATAACTCGAAAACCGTTCATCCGATCTTCTTCATTCCTTTGGCGGATCGATAAGTTATTCTAATAACTAAATATGTCCAGAAGGAACAAGCCATCTATCTTCAAAACTGTGGGAGATATGACGTTTTTTCTAAATTGCGGGGGCGGGAGGGGGCGTGGCCAAAATTGAAAATAAACTTGATCTGCCTGCAGACATAAGAAGCATATGTCCCATACATGTCAAACCTCTATCTCTTACCATCTCTGAGATCTGTGCGTTCATACGGACAGACGGACAGACGGACATGGCTATATCGACTCGGCTGTTGATGCTGATCAAGAATATATATACTTTATGGGGTCGGAGATGCTTCCTTCTGGATGTTACATACTTTTGCACAAACTCATAATACTCTATGTACCTACGGTACAGAGTATAAAAATCTAATAAAGAAGGGAATTTAAGAAATTTACCTAAAGTTAAATGATGAACAAAAAAGAAACACGATTTCGGAAAGGCAGTTTTAGCTTAGTACAATAAGTTTCACAGTTTAATGCAACACATTTGCGTCATTTACTGCACACAAAAATCATTGCATATTTTAGGAAAAACTAAATTTAACTAGCAAATCTCTTAAGCAAATCTCTTCCAAAAGCTGGCCTTAACAGTTGCACATCCATTTTTTTGTTCTGGAAAGTGCCAACACTTCCCACAGTACTCAGCTCTGACCTATCCTCATCATTGTAGTCTTTCACCCTCTTGCTCCTCCTTCTCCTCTTTGGATTTTCTTATGCCTTTCACCATTTGCGGTTCATACCTGATTGCATCTGAAGTAGTTCAACTCGGTGTGTGCAGGTGGCGTGTAAATTTGCTTAAATTAAAATTTATTTCCACTCTCATAAGTAGGCTATACAAAATTTCTCAGTAGTAACGTCATTGAACATGGAGGATTACTCCCCCGCTTCTGAATAGTTTCCAATTCGCTGGCTCTGAAAGCCGAACCAAAAAACAAGAAAATGAAGTTGAAAAAATTAACATGCAAAGCTGGCCACGATACTGCAATCGAAATATTTAATTAGTGCAAAAATGCCTTTGAATGCTAATTAGTGGCAAATTAACATTCGAGCAGAGTTCCTCTCGTTTCGTTTCATTTTGTTGTGTTTTATTTTTTTGCGGGTTTTACTTCTGTTCTCCTCTTTCACTGCAAATTAAAGACACAATCAAAGCAAATTAATCAAGTCCGGTTGCTGCTGATTGATGCGGCCAGCCGGAGAGATCGAGGGGCCGCCCCTCGCCCCCGCCTTTTGCTTTGTTTCGCTAACATAAAACAAACATTACTCCATCATTCGGCAGCTGACGTCGTTCCCCGCGCTTTATGCCATTATTTATTATTATTTAACGTTCGTCCCCCTTTTCGCTCAGAATTTTTTATTTATTTTTTGTTTTGGCAAATTTGAAAAATGCTGCCTGAAGTGTTGGTAAATGAGTTTGGAGTTTTATGTGCGGACGAATGAGTTTTCAATTTATATTTTGCACACACAAATTTTTCATGGCAAATTCAATTTTATTTATTTATGATTATACGACAAGTGATTCGTTTTTTGTTCTGCTTTGCTTTAAAGCGGCAGCTAAAATTAGAATGCAGTGTACAAGGCAGGAAACGGACTTGAACATTTTTAAAATATCCGAGGACTCTTTCCTAACTTGATAGATTTGGGGCTTATGGAGCACTTGCCAGGCCGTTGTAATACAGATTGTAATGTACGACGGATTGTTATTTGTTTTTATATAATTATGGAATAATTGGGAGGCTTTTCGAATTTTGCTGATATTTTAAGTCCGCAATTGGTAAAACCAAGAACTTAAGTTGAAAACGTACCCAGGGGAAATAATGTTTTTGGTCTTTTTCTTATGTTAATTAACAGCGCATTAACATTAATGCAAGCATATTAGCATTATGTTAGCAAATAGTGTCAAAATTATGAAACATTATGTTTCTATTGAACTCTACCATTTTACCATATTCGATCTTTATTAAAATTTTAGAGATTTTAGATATTGTGCTCGTTTTCTTTAATATTATGGGAACAAACTTGGCCAGTGTGCAGGAAATATATTTAAAATTTGGTTAGTCTAGCTCTTCTGGTCTCTAACATCGAGGAGTTGAAACTCGGCTCTTGATGCAAACAGTATATATAATATACAGCAATCGGCTTTAGTACTTTGATTAAAAAAAAATACATTCTTACATAATCACCAACTTCTTTCAATAAAATGATTAAGGTTTAAATCACCTTTAAGTGATAATAGTATGTACTAAGCCATGAACAAATCAAACTTGTAAAAATATCCCTTTTCTTGCATATATTGTCCAATCACGGATTTTGTCAATTCAAGTACGATTAGGATCGACTTGAGCTCGTATTTTTCAATACCTTTCGAATATCATTTTTCTTTCTAAAATCATTTCCATAAAAAAATGGCCAAATTAGCAATTTTGAAAATTTGTATTTCTAGTTTTCTGCAAATCTACAAGATAAATGGAGATTTTCAGTCTGTTTCGGGTTCAGCGTGAAAAAAACTTGTCGAGGATCAATCATTCTTTTAACACTTGGGTTCCTGTGGTGAGAATCAGGGCTGCAAACCGATTTTGAACCGAACCGGATCGAGGCCCAAACTCTGACTTTCATTTTACAATAATCCGAATCTTAAGCCGAACCTCTTTAGGAATCAAAGCTGAACCTGAACCTTTTGCGAACATGAAATTTTAGTTCAAGAAAAAATATATTTTATCCACTGCCTAGCGACATCTTGTATTATTTTGACTGTTTACTGTTTACTGTTTTGACTGTTACTGAGTCTTACAATCGATAAAATCGATAGAACTACCTTTTAAGTCCGCAGCCATTTTAACTCCGATATTTATAGATCCTCGATTCCAAAGCTTTTTAAATGATTCAGCAAAAAAGAGCATATCATTACTTTGGTGATATTTTTTCCATATAGACTACGAAATGAAATTTGACTTAACACTTTTGACCCAAAATTCGTCACAATTCGCATGTGTCGTTTTTAGGTCGATTACTCTATAAACTTGAATAAAACAAGGGCTAAACCAAGGCTCGAACCAAAACCTTCACCCGAAAATCTTGCACCTCAGTTTTCCGAGCCGTATTCATTGGTAAATTTTGGTGCCACTTTTGAACTGAATATTGGGCTTGGAAGTAAGTATTAGAAGGCTACTAAAGATGTGACTATCAGTTCTTCTCTTTCAATGGTATTTCCCATCCCATGAATGTAAAAAGGGCGTCCCCCTGTCCATATATTATGCTCACCACCATAAAAGTAGCATTCAGGTGTAAGACGTGGTTTGCCTGCAAGTTAATAAAGCAACTGTTTTGAACTTTCCACATTTACCTTCTGCCGCCATATGCTAACAAATTAATTCCGCATTTCTTATTTAAAGCCTTTTCTCGGAGGCAACGAAAATATTATTTTTATGACGAACTCCAAATAAAAGAAAACAGTTGCGGGAATTCTCCGCTGCTGCATTAATTTTCTGCGATGACAGAAATAAATACAGAATTTGCATTTCGAATGATTTGCGTGGAACGTATGTGGATTGAATGAAAGGCTGCTGCAGGACACCAAATAATTTGCAACACATTTTTTGGCCTTCAAAATTGAAAGCTGGCCTTATCAGCAGAACAGCAAACGCATTTAGTTTGAATGCCCGTTCAAACAGGCAGAAGGAAGCATCTCCCTTGTTAAAAAGTATACATTTTATTAATTTTTATCAAGAAATGAATCGAAGTTGCTATGTTCGTCTGTTCGTCCGGGAATGATCTGAGGCTCATAATTATATTTTCGCATTTCAATATAGACTAAGTCTACTAAAACATTTCGTCACGATGTTTCCCTTATTCTTTGGTGGTCTAAATGAAATGTTAAGATTTCGAAATGATTTAAAACAAATAATATATTCCAAAATATCAGATTTTATCAGAAACTTGTAAAAATTCCAGGAATATTTTGTAAAGACCGAACCAAACGATAGGCTTGAAATTTAGCTGGAGAGCTAACTTGATTATTAAAAAATAAGAAGATGGGGAAACATTAAGTTGTCCGAATGTATGTAACAGGGAGAAATAAACATTTCCGACCCCATAAAGTATATATAGTCTTGATCACCATGAACAGCCGAGTCGACATAGCCATGTCCGTCTGTCCATCCGTCCGTCCGTTGGTCTGTATGAACGCGTCGATCTCAGAGACTATAAGAGATAGCGCCACAAACTTTTCCATGAAGGTAGGTGTACACCGTACGCAGATCAAGTTTGTTTTAGATTTGGAAAATTCGGTGGCGGTGGTGGGTGGATCTCGACCAAGCTCCTTTGGGATCAATGTTGTGTATTCACAGTCAATCTCTAATACAATCTACAGCAAGCCAAACATTTTATATGAAAAGCCGATTAGTAAGCGCTATCTCCCAAAACTCCCGTCGTGCTTTAGCTAGTAGTGTATAAATTAGTCGATTTTATTAAGCTATTCAAGGCAATGTCAGCCGCATGAATATGCCAGGCATTGCCATGTGGTGGCTCTCTGTGTGCTCCAGAGATTGGTGTCCGAGTCGGTACAATTGTGTCGCTGTGGCGCGTGGTGCACTCAGCGAAGAATTTATTGCATACTTTGCGGCGGTTGTTTTTATTAATGAGCGTGCAGCAGAGGGATAACGAATGCGAATTCTGAACATTTCCAGTCGACGAGGTGGCTGGTTTTGTTAGCCAACAGCATGGGGAAGAACTACGGCAGCCGCGCCATAAACTATTTTGCACATTGCGCAATATTTTAGTGAGTTGTGGCACTTTTCAAATTGTGCAGCCGAATATTTACATATAAACACACAGAAACACACACACACACACACACACATGTAAATAAAGCAAATTGTAAATAAAAATGGTGTACAAATATTGCACAGCAATGGGACGAGTGCGAGTGTGTAATGCTGTGGCCGCCGCCATTGTCCACACTGAAATATTTGCAGAATATTTGAATACTTCCCCCATTTCCATTTGGGAAAAACACGAAAACCTCCCCCGCACTTTTTTCCCGATCTGATCATTAAATTGAACAAATGAAAGCAACATCAGGCCATGTCGCCCGGTTGACTGCCCGCTTAATTCAACTTACATCAACATTAATGCCCGCGACGGCGAAGACAAATGTGGGCTTCGCCTCGCGCGGCACATAGCGATAGAACTCCTCCTGGCCGAAGTACCAGCGCACCGAGTACAGCGCCGCCTGCGAAAGGAAGGATGCGTTAATGAAAAGCGAGAATGGATGGCCGTTGTCGGGCGGCGGCGACAGCGGCAAGACAAAGTGCAAGTAATTATCATAATTAAGCATGCCGCCGCTGTCGAGGACTGGGCCATTGTGTAGCTGCAGGAAGTGTCACTTACCTGTTCCAAATCATATTGACAAGACAATGTCGCTGCATTGCCCATGATGACAGCCTCCGGCACGAAAATCTTCAGGTCCTTCAGGCAATGAGCTAAGAGCAAACGGAACGGAACATAAGTTGACACTTAAGTTTGTGTGAAAAGTGAGCTTAATCAAGAGCCGTCGCACTCGGCTCGTCTGCATGTGGCAACAATTTGAATTCGATTATGCTGCGCCGAGAAAAACTTAATTACGCGATGCACGGCCCACGCACCGGGATCGTACTCTGGCCTGGCTGGAATCCACTTGTATGGTAATTTATGACAAAGCCGCCTGCGCGGACCAGTTTCCCCCATTCCAATTTTAAGCCTGCATTTAATGCAATTTATTTCGCTTTTTTCCAGGGTTTTCAATTGAAAACACACCGTTTTTATGACACAATGGGGCAAAAGCAATTTTTTGGCAGCTTTAATTTGAAAAAAAAAATCTTAATAAATAATCTGGCGACCGTGACATCCCTTCTCTTTAATAATAAACAGCGGTGAATAGAAAGGCCGCTTATTTTTTAATCTTATCACAAGTCGCCACAAAAAGGTGTTTACATTGAGTGCCAAAAGCCGCAAGCGAAAGGCAGTTTTTTGTTACATGTTGAATGGAATGTATGCATGTTCAAGTGTTTTCATTGTTAAGTTAAAATAGTACAATCCAATTGATGCAGTCCTCAATTTTTACAACTGTATTGAAACGTTTATCGTTTCACAGGGGACAGTGAATAAGCACGAATGGTTTGTGCTGGGTGCACGATGCACGAAAGTGAAGCCCATGTTGAAGTTAAAGTAAAAACTATTATATTCAGCAACGATTCTGTTGAAAGATTCATGGATCAGGTGTCAAGTCTGTGAACCAGTTTTAAAGTGGTTGAGATTTAAAGTATATGTTAGAAACAAGACATTTGTTGTTAAGCCAGTTCGAACTGAGACACTTTTATGGGGCTTAAAACTTGACTGCTGGGTGTTCTTCGAGAAGACTTTTACATAGTTTTTGTGTGGACTGTAAAAGGCAGTGTGACCAGATAATGATAACCAAAATACTTAAAATGCCTGAACAGTAATATGGTTTTTATTGATGCTTTATGCATTGTGTGTGCTGAACACAATCTGCTCTCTGAAATGGTCCATCATTTACAGATTTTTGTTTAATTTGAGCATTAGGTCGTTTAAAATGTCTATTTCTAACACGTTTTGTGGGAAATACTACATATATATTCATATATATTATCACAAACAGCTTAACGATTTTGTTTAGACGAAGATATACAGCTATGGATGCTAATACAAATAGCTCTACTGTTTTGGGCTGTATATAGTTTTGGTCTTTTCGAACTCATGTATTCCAAGTGGTATATCTACAAGTTCGAAGAACTGCTTGGAATAGCTTATTTCAAAGCTAAAGAGTAGTACATTTTGAAAATATGAAAGATATTTCAATTAAATTCAATACAGCAACTTAAATCTCAAATTGCTGAGACCTTTCCGAAAACAGATTCGTATTCAGCACACGTATATCATCGAGAATCAACACACACCCTTCTATAGACTCAATAAAGTCTTGTTTGGTGGCCTTGTCTAATCTCTTACTGAAGCAAACTGCGAACCAACACCGTTTCTGACATTCCTCTTCTCCAGCTCCACGGCTCCGCGGTGGCAGCGGAATGTCTCTGCATACGCACTTCACCCATCATCATGGCAATTCTCGAATTTCCGTTTGTGTATTTTTTGGCTTTGTGAGTGCCAAACAAAAGAACAATTGCAATTTGACAGCTAAAGCAAATTTGAAACTGTCTCCAAGCCAATTGGAAGTAGATTTTAGCAGGTTCACAATTGATTATGGCAGGAAAAATATTAAAGGTTTCAGTGGTAGAAAATAAAATTTTTTCTTGGAACTTCAGCGAACAATGAGTTCCGTATTTAGTCAATCAGCGGAACAATATTTGATTTGTGCTTTACTTTTCGTTACTTTACAACTAGATAGACACCTTTAGTGTACAAATAAGGAGTATTTTCGTTTTCAATAGTAGGGCAAGTCCGTTGATTCTTATCCCTAGACATTTTATGATGACGTTGAGCAGCACACAAAGCTCTGTGAAAGTTGATATCAAAATAGGTTTTTGAGCAGAGTGACACCTTATCGGGTGACTTCTATAATCTGCATACTGCTGCAGTGCCGCAAGGGAAAAGGACACCAGAAAAACTAATTTCCCTCATCAGATTGCCAGTGTAGAGTGCTTCACGGTTGCAGCCTTTTCCAGTCCTGTGTGGGGTACGGCATTGATGTGCTCAGTCGCCCAGTCTGTTCTGCGTTATATTGGTGGTTGCAGACGTGACGCAACAATGCGGCTAGCGCCCAATAGCGCGGGAGAAGGTGGTCATGCCAACCACAACTCTGCGGCATCTGGACTATGCAGACGATACATGTCTCCTGGCAAAGAGGCTGAGCGACCTGGCGAACGCGCCGGTGCGACCAGGACAACTCAGCTAAATCGGCAGGCCTAAAAATCGACACCACAAAAACGAAAGAGCTCAGCATCCGCCCCTGACAATCCCAATTTCTTGTTTTGGACGAGCAGCCGATTGAGCAAGTTCTGCAGTTTAGCTGGAGTGCTTTTGGAATGCTGTCAGGTATTTGGCGATGCTTGTCATATCCTCAATGGCTCACAATCAGGTTATTCAAGTCTAACGTTATGCCAGTGCTCGTTTACGGTTCTTCGCATTGAAAAATTACAGCTTATCTGCTGCACCTCCAGCATCAAAATTCACATTGTGCATACACTTTCGTTGACCGACTTTCTTACTTGTTTCTATCCTTCTTTCTTTCTGATGATCTATTTGTGGGATTTTACTAAACTTGACAGCAAAGTTTTAGCAGCTTATTCAACCTGCACATTTACACACTCCCCCCTCAGCTCGGGCGGAGCGCATTAAAAAACAACGCGTTTAAAATAAATAATCTGTCCGCGGTCGCCGGCCCCCACCCCCGTCCGGCAGCGGCATTTGCATCGACAATGGAGACCGTCCGCCGTGCGGTTGGCCAAATTATGGCAACTTTAATTGGACAAACCAATATTAATCAAACGCGAGCGCTCGCCCCGTATTTGCTGTGCATATTTAATAAATTGACTACTCCGCCAAGGGCGGGCCGGTGCATAATGTATAAACAGTTGTTGGGTAAATTAAATAATCAATTTTAACCACATTGACGCACGCAGTTGGCATAATAAATTCAGCTTGTTTAACATGACATGGCGGACTGCAGTGATACTCGCTGGAATATGGGTTTCGGGTGCACTTACCACTGAGCAATAAGTCGGAGATTATAATCCAGCTCAGCGCCAGCATATTGAATGTTGTATGCAGCGCTCCGGCTCCGGCTGTGGTTGCGGCTGCGGCGCCGCCGTCCCTGGCTCTGCGTTGGCCGGGCATATTTGTTGTGGCTGCAAAGAGTCGAGAGAGAAAAGTTTGAAGAAGCGTAAACTCATGTGTAATCATATTTGAGACCATGTAGCTGGGGCCGCTTATTGATAACTGGCCCGGCCACTTGTCAAAGTTTCGGCAGCTGTAAATTGAAATATTGTTCCTCCACTGTCAGGCCCAGTCTATTCATCCATCCGTCTATCCATCTACTTAGTGTGCCCCCTAGCGCCCGCTCGTTCCTTCTCTGGCTGTGCGACAACTTTGTAAGGCTTTCAATGACACGCGTCCGTAAGTTTCAACAGCTCGACGTGCTTAAAAACTTTGCCGAAGACAAAAACCTTTAACTAAACGCCAGAGTGGACGGACGTGTGTGTGCCAAATGGCATTACGCATACGCAGCGTCCGCCCACTGATTGACAGTCTGTCTTTGGCAACTGGAGATAGATTGAATGTGTGCCAAAGGCAGAGGCAGGCGGAGACAGACAGTCTCTGACCACAGCATCGACAACTATTGTCCTGCTGCTGGCTGCACTCGTAACTTCGGCGTGTCAATTAAACCACAAAATCAGCAGCCAGAGCAACTAACTGTTTTGCTTCCATTTCGGCCACAATAGCAAAGGCTAATGCTCTGAAGTTTCAAATGTGACACAAATTTTGATAATGATATCATCATATCCAGGCATTAACTCAAGACTCCCCCAAGGACTTAATCCTGGACAGGTCTTGTGCGCCGAGTCCCACACTCCATCGTGTCGTAAGCTGGGTTTTAAATAGCATTTCCCTGGCAAAGACACAGAGCTGTACAGAAAGCAATAAAATGTCATTAGCCCGAGCTGGGTTCCTGGCGCTTTTTAGCAGACAACTCCGAGTTATCGTCCCCTGGCCGCAAGAACAACAAACGCATTAACCCAAAACAAACGGAGAGCCGAGCGCTGTGGCTTTGCATACTGCATGGCCATGTGGCATATCGCTTTGCAAATTGTCCAGCAGATTGAGCCGTAGAGTCATCGATTTGCTGTCCCGTTGCCTGGGATACTGCTAAATGCTCTCATGTGAGCATTTAAATTAAATTTAAATATTATTGTAGGCAAGTCGATTAAGTTTGGGCCATCATTCTGGGCTTTAATGTCTCGGCATTATTGTTTGGATGCCTGGCCCAAAATACTCCATTATGATGAAGCACAAAAGCAAATCATTTTGCGGTCGAAGGTGGGGGATGGGCTGCCCATCCTTATGGTTATTGTTTTCATCCATGGCAGAGGAAATTTCAAATATTTCATTATGACTTTAATTGAAATTTTCGGCCTCGGGACTTTTGCACAATTTGGATAATGTTTAGAGGCGACGAGTGAAAAGTGTAAATTTATTGGCACAGAATCTAAAATCCTGATTGGAATGAACCAGAATAACGGAAATTTCGGAAAAAAGGATAAAATGAAAGCTCAGGTCAGACCTGTTTTCACTGCAGACGCGATACGAGTCTAGCCATCTGTTGTGTAGTTCAGCTCACATTGAAGGAATCCATTCTTTCTACTCTTCTCTCTTGCCAGGACTGCTGTGAAATCCCTCAAACTGAGCTGTAAAACGCTCTCAAACGATTTTAACAAGAAAGCTCCATGTTCGGTTTTGAGTGAACAGTGGTGGTCATTCATTTGATCGTGTGCATAGAGCGACAAAGAAGATTTCTTTAACTCTCTCTGAGATCTGTTTGTTCATGGGGATAGGCAGACAGAAATGACTATGACGACTCAGCGGTTGGAGATGCTTTCTTCCTGTTGTCACATACTTTTGCACAAACTTAATATACTCTGTGTTCCTCTGGTACAGAGTATCAAAATAGTGGTTTATTAGTGTGCTTTAAACATAAAATCGGCTCTACCAAGTTGGATAGTTCCTTTTGCGGGCTTGTACGTAAATGCAACGCAATGGTTTTGGAATATAGAATTCAATTCAATTCATTTCAATTAAAGTTCAACACGTGGCGCAGTAGGCGGATATTTCATATCTCAGCTCAGCAAATGTACTTTCTGATTGGTGACTCAATTTTAATTGCTTGGTTGATTTTGCCTATTTTAAAGGTAAGTTATTACTACCACAAAATTACAAAAAAGGCAACTCTTTAACCAGAGAAAATACCAAAAGTTCCGAAGGCTACCAACCCAACAAAATGTTGGGAGCTCAGGCTAGAATCAAAATTTACCACTGGTTAATGGTTAATAATTTTGAGGTATTTTGACTCGAACTTTAGTTCAGGCCATGATATATAGAAATCTACTTAAAATCGACATAAACTGTAAGGGATTTGTGTCGATTTTGGGTATAACAGTTCTTTATATAAATAGAAACACTTTCATACAGCTCATGAACATCAAAGCAGTGTCAAAGTGTTTTTTATTTATCTAAAGTATTGTGGCGAAATAAAAATTTAGAAGTGTTGGTTGCAGACCATTAGGTAAAATTAAATTTCGTAATCTACGAAAGAAAAGTGTTTCCACTTTTATTTTAAGCTCTGATTTTGTGATTTGTGCAATAAGCTTTTGAGTCAAGGTTCTTTAAAAAAAGCAAAGGCTAAATGTGTGTGGGAATTCTAAAGTAAGCTCTGAACATTATTACAAAGGTTTTTATTAAGTTTTCCTGTCGATTCTAAGATTCAGTTGTGCTGAAGAAGTCGCCAGGAAATAGTTCAAATTATATCATGGCTATAATTTTTGTTGACTTGAACAGAAATTTTAAGTTCGGAACAGGTTCAATTTCTGCCTTAATCCCTCAAGAGGTTCGGTTCAAGGTTCGGTTCACAGTTATCTGAAAGTCAGAATTCTGGCAGACCTGATCGCTCCAAATGAATATTCGGGTGCTGAGCTCAAATAAATTGTTCGTTTTGCCCCAGCACGCAAGACTTATGAGATAATTGCATCAAAGTGTTGAAAGAGGTTAATTGACCCACTGAAACAAAAAAGTTCTTAAAATGTATCCTACAATTGGAATCCAAAAATGGCCTACTCAATAGACAATTGTCATAAATTGACATAAATTAGGAAATAAATGATCCAAAATAGATCTGCTTGGACGGGGTATGTCCTTAATATCCTATTAACCATCCAACAGAGATGAAAATCATTCAAATGTTTATAAAATCTTTATATCCCTTGGATGATTTTTAGCTCCGTTGGATCATTAAAAGGATATTTCAGACATATTCGGTACAAAATGGATGCGGGAAAACATCCAATGGATATTTTGAAATATCCTTTTTTCCCTGTTAACAGTACCTATTTAGAAATGTGAACCAACCTCGATCAACACACGTTCATGGAAAATTTCTTTCTGCTCGGCGGTCTCAGAAAGCAAGGCGAAGTGTTGGCGCACTTCGATCAAAGGAAAAACGTGCAATTGAAAGAGAATCAGCATGACTTGACGAAGCTTACACAAATTCAGAACGAGTGAAGAAGAATACATTCTGCTTTGACAAGTTCAATGACAAGTTGTCGATCTTTTGACTGTGTAAATCGGTGAGCACAGAAAAGCTACTACATCGGCCGTTGTCTCTCTGACTCTGACTCAAGATAGTAAATTGTAGGAACAATCGACAGTTTGAACCACCAATCTATCATTTGTGGTCCCTCAAAATTGCATTGGCGGTCGTTCACATTTGAATATATACTCAAGCCACTGCGGTTGCTTAGTTGCGAGTCAAATTAACGGACCGCAGTTGTCGCTTGATTAAATATTGACCCATCTCTGGCTTGTCAAATGGCCTATGCCACCAACGATGACCACATCCTTGGCGGCCGTCCCCGTCGCCTGCAAACAATTATGGTTAAATTCATTAGCGAGCCATGCATAATTAAGGGACAAATGGAGACTCTACGCTGCGGTGAGCTCCCCGGCTCGGTCTTGTCTTTACCCGGCATGCATAACTAAGCAGAAGAGCCAAAGAAATTGCCCGGCCTTCGATGTAGAAAGAGCGAGAAAAAGAAATCAATGTCGTTGCAGGAAGTGCCCTGCCAATTTGCAATCCTTTGTGCCATTACACAAAGCTTCCGCAGGGTCTCCTGGCTGTGTCGCCTGCAGCGACACGCTGTTGCAATCAAAGCGTTAGAAGTAGCAGCAGCGAAAGCCGGAGCAGGAGCATTAATCCTTCATTGGCAATCAGGCGACTGCGGAACCTGCCGGTGATGAACTCCGGCCCCAGCAGAAGCGGAAGTTGTAAAAACGCCAACGCCGCACAAAGCAAACATAGATGGAATTTCGGTGCCTGGCTGCTGGTTTGCTTTTACGGCGCCCCCTTCTCCTGCTGGGCTAACCAGTGGCACGGAACCGATTATAGTATTCCGCATTTGGATTCAGATTCAGATTTGCCTGGGGGCATTCGTCAAACGACGCAGCAACTGAGGCAATTGTTTCGCCAAGTTGCTGGAGCGCTTTGTTCCCTCCGTTTCGATTCGATCCGTTGTGATTCGAGGGGGGCGAGTATAAACACTGATTGATTGATTAGAGGCTTGAGCCAGGGCTGAAGTCGCGTATGGGGTACTAAGCCTAATGAGAGACCCTCGAGCAAGTGTCGCATCAATCAAGAGCGCATTTAATGCGTTATAAGTGTGTACTCCCGATTCGTGATTATTGTTTAGGTGTGTGTGTGTGCCTGACAGCAGCGCGATTAGCAAGTGGATCACTTAAATAAATCATTTCCCAAGCGCAGCTTTAAGCCCAGTCACCTTTAAGGCCCCAAATTGGCTACGTGGCCTGCTCAAGTGTCAGGGATGGCAATCAACCAAACTGAAATCGACCTGGCTCTGCTGGCTCAGCATTGTGGCACGTCATGGCTCCCGCACTGGACACCGGTCAACGGACACTCCTCCTCCTCCTAGTTGGCCATGTCTGTGTCATTCCACAAAGTCATTTCATCAATTGACTTTGGCCACTAGTTTTATGTACAGTTGGCAGTGCTGAGTTGCCCCAGCTGCTGGGGATGTGCTCATTATCAGTTGAAATGTTGTCAATTACGGATTCTCGTTTATTTTGTTTTGATTCGACTTTCAATTGAATTTCGCATCGGCATTTGAATATCCCTGTCCCTGCCAGTTTGCGATGTCATCGGCACGAGGAGCGGCGCCCCACCCAACGCCGAGCAGTGCCATTAAGCTCGACAGTTTTTGAAAGCTCGGCGCTTATGATGAGCCGGAGTCTTCTATTGGGCAACTGCGAACTTTGTACATAAAAAATTAATTTGATTATTTCTTTCAGCGCTTAGAATTTGCGTTAATGATGCCATAATCCACTGTTTTATGGCACTTTAAAAAAGTTCAGCTCGGAGCATTTGATGTAACTTTTTTAATTATGCTTTTTGGATTTCAACAGCGTAGAACAGAAATACGCAACTTCGTTAATTTTAATTGATTGCCTGTAAAGCAAGCCGAGCTGGAAAGTAGAAGGCTGGGTCAATATCGGCTGCCAAAAACCTGGACGATCACCGATACAATATATTTTCTCATTCATGGAAATGTTCAAAGTTTCAGAAAAATGTTCCATAAATGAGAAAAAGTTTTCTTAACTTTCGGGTAAATCGCCTGAGGACGGATAACATAGGAGAATTTCTAATTTTCAGGGTGCATTTTTTTATCAGTGTAGGATTGTGTAGTTCACCCAGCTCGATTAGTACTCAGGCCTAGAATAAAGACCACAGCTTGCTTATTACCTTGAATAGACTCGAAGGAATAAATTAGTCACTTGAGTCTGTTCGAGGTAATTGCAGCTTAGGGTTTGCATCTGAATCTAGGTATATGAGAATGCGCCTCCCTATAAGGCTTTTGTAGGCTGATATCTGTCTCTGCTGATAAATATATATCTGTAAAATTGTTTCAGGAAACTCTACTCAGACATTTCATTCCCGTTTCCGATTTTGAAGTTCTTTAGGTATTAGCAGGGATGCAAACCACTCGAAAATAAGTACTGGTTCGGTTCAGTGGTTCGCAGAATTTCTGAACCGCCGGTTCGGTTCGGTACATGGTTTTTGGAGCTAACTGAACCGCGGTTTCGGTTCGGTTCAGTGGTTCACAAAGGCACTTAAAGAAATATTATAATTTTTGTAAAAATGTGACTATTCGAACACTTTTGAGATTTAATTCTTCTAGTCCATTTGAATATCTTTAAAATCTTTAGAAGAATGTGCATATTATTATGTCGGACTTTCAGAATTCGTCTATAAATTCCTAGAGGAATGCCCTTCGAAAAGAGAGAATGTCAGCTAGAAAAGAATACATTCCATGCATCTTACATACCCTATTAATCATATCATACGAGATTGAATTAAGGTAAAGAAGATTGAATTGAAAATATTGTCTACTAGAGGAAAAAGACATATTGATGACAGGAATATTAGGCGATAGGCCGGCCATTGCAGAAGACTTACAGTATTACAAGTTGTAAAATTTGTGTCAAGTCATCCTATGTATAAAAATTATCTTCGATTTAAATTCCCAAATTAATCAAAAACATTGGGAAGAGCGATTCCACCTAAAACTCGTGGGAAAGCTGAACCGAACCGAACCGTTTTCTTTTGTGGTTTTCGGTTCGGTTCAGCAATTCTGATAGGAAGCCGGTTCGGTTTGCGGTTCGGTTCACTAGCTGGAATATGCGGTTCGGTTCGGTTCAAAACCGGTTCGGTTCAGAACCCTGGGTATTAGGGTATCTAATGCAGTCCACTATATGTACCAAAACTATTCTGGAATTTGTGAACGATGTCTATCAACCTACCACCCATTATCAGTTTCTCAAAGTTTTTGCCAATTTGAGAGCAAATCTGTTAGAAAAAAAGGTTTAAAACCGCAAAATACTTGCGAAAGTGAAAGTTTTATATATAACTTTTTAAATCAAATTACGAATTTTCAAACAATTTTGCATAGTTTCAGTGTTTAAGAGTTTTTCAGCTCCAAAGGGGCCAAAGACAAGCTTCTACCAATCTCAATTTTAGAATAATTCGAGATATTTTCAGTACATTTCGAACTATTCTAAAATCTATTTGATCAAAAGTTTAGTTCGTAATAGTCTTAATTTAAGCCCCATCAGCTCTTTGAATATGTACAACAAATTCGGTGTTGAAGTTGAAATAAGCTCTAGACTTAACCCCAATAAATTCATGTTCTACTCTGTGATCAGATCAAATTCGAATGCTATTGAAAATTTTTTGTTGAAATGAAGACTCTTTATAGCTTCAAAGAAATAACATTAGCTAACCAAAGCCCAAGTTCAATTACTAAAGGTCAAAAATCTACCATCACTACTTAGGAAAAGTGCTAGAAACAATTGAGAATTTGAGCATCAGATTCTTTTAATAACAGTTAGGCAATTAGGGTTAAAGCTTAAGGTTTTAGTCTCTGTATTAAACTTTTTAATTAAAGCGGCAACTCGCATCGAGTCACATTTTATGTATCCAAGGACTACCTGTTATTTTTCGTACGAAACTTGCTCATCATGAATCTATACTCTTCTTTGTATCAAAGATATACAGGGAATATTAAGTTTGTGCAATAGCAGAAAGCAAATCCTACCCTGAAAAGTATATATATTTAGTCGCTTGGTAAGCACCTGATTACTCTTAGAAGTACCCAACATGGGACTTAGCTGGCATTCATCAAGACTACAGCTAAGATCAGAGGTGCCCACAGCCTATACTCGAGAGCCACACTCGTTGTTGTGTTTAAGTTGTCAGGTAGTAGGCAATATTGGGATTTCTCATACATTTGATTGTATTTGTATTGGTATTTGCCTCTAATGCAATAGAAGAGAGCAGATACGTCGACAGATTTTAAATCAATAATATAGTCTTTGTGATTCGACAGAAAAAAGTCGTCTATAGAGCTTTAAAGCTGTAAAGCAAATCATTCAAAGCTTAGTGAGAAGCTTTTGAAGCTATTTCTCTGACCGCACTCTGTACTTAGTCCAGTTGCCAGTGGCAACTTATCTGCTCCTATTGCCGACCCTCTCTAACAAAATATCCCCTCTCTCCTACGGTAACCACGAGTTTAGCCTACAAATCACAAAAACAACTACAAAAGGATACGTGCTAAAATGAGTTGACACTTTCAAAGCCAAAATAGTTTGGCCCACCCACGCACAGGACGACGATAAGCTCTGATGAGAGAAAGCCAACAAATAGAGTGAAATGAGTGAGGCCAAAGCCAAAGCCATTTGAAGTTTGTTTGTTGCTTGTGGATTGCCCCGGTCCCAGTGCCTGACGGCGTTGCTGGCTAACATGGAAAATGCATTTGAAACTCGAACTGTGAACCTCGAAACCGATAAATCACACAGTGGAAAACGGGCATTAGTACATTTTGAACAAAGGAAACTTAAAGGATTCACGCTGACTGTCCGATGTCTGACAGGAGTGGGCCTGGCGGGGACAAGGGCGAGAGGGACGACCAGACGACGCCGGAACTGTGTTTGCATTTGGCGCTGGCCGCTGCTATTTATGAAAATAGTTTTTCGGGCTCCCTCTCTTTTCGCTCCACCACCCTCCCACCCTCTGTCCCTCTATCTGTCTCTGTGTTGTGAAAGTTTTCCAACCGCTGGCTGCCAAAAGTTGTGCAAATTGTGGCTGAACAATGGACGGCAGCTTTGTGATTTCTCGGTTTTAATTTCGATGCTTAGGACTTGGTTTCTTTTGGAGGGAAGGGCGGCAGCTAATCAAGTTCGTTCCATCGGCAGAACGGTTCTGTTATTCATTTAATGCACGAGTAGATGTGACCGCCAACAGATTAGTTCCCCGAACTACACAACCGCCCCGGGCGTGTCTGATTTCAGCTTGAACTTCAAAGTCAAAGTCCTTGTCGGTGTGGCCCGGCCCGGCAAGGTGTGGCAATTATTACGCAAAAGGCGTAAGCTCTTGCCTGTAGTTGACGTAGTAATTTACATGTAAATAAGCTCACATTCAGCCGCAATCTTCGCTCAATTTTTACTTTCGGGTGCATTGGTTTACACCGCCCGGAGGCCCCGATTCTGGGTGCGTGTGTCGTGCCAGCCGCTGCTCAATTTAGTTGAGTATTAATAATTAATTACCTGCCGTTGACTGAGTTATGAAATGCGCAATTAGGCGCGTTTAATATTTAATTAAGGGCTAACAGCGGCAGCAGCAGCAACAACAGCAAACACTCAAGCCAAAAGCAGCAGGAAGAAACAAAAAAATAAACGGATGCTCACATTCTGGGGGCGGCTGAAGGGGCGTGGCTGGGTATGAAGCGGATGAAGTGGCTGGATTAAGTGGCAGCTTAAGCATAAACAGAAAAAGGCGGTCTGGGAGCTGGGGAGCTACCACTATTCGCCAGGGAACCTGGCCGGGGAAGTCGCCGGCACACAGTGCGTATACTTGATTTGTGGACAAACGTTGGTTAAAGGCAGGTCTTATGTTAAGCAGCAGTGGCAGAGTGGAAGCACGGGCAAACGAAACGCAATGTTAGAGATAAACAACGGGGAGATGACTGAGAAGGCTTTAAAGAAAGCCAACTAAATGAAAGCAAATGGGTCAAGTGCCGAATCCCAAAAGAGGAATGATGCAAGAAAGTTAATCGATAAATTCTATAGCCACAAAACGAATGGGAAACAAGAGATTCAAGAATTCTCCATATATTATTATTATTATTATTTGAAAAAATTGATACACAATTGCAAATTGTGTCCAATTAGAAAGCCATAGCAACGTGGGCCTTAGGCTAATTCTCCATGTATAAACCAATCGCTAAAAAAAATGAAATCTAAATTCTTTATTTTGCGTTTGAGACAATCGAATAAAAGGCTGCTGCTCAGTTGGTTGGCGATTAGTTTAGGCTGACAGCGACAATTCGCCTTAGTCGACAGAATGTATTGTAGTAGAGCTGGTATCTCCGAGAGGTTGAGCACACAATGAGGGACAATGATGGAGAAGATGAGCAGTGCGTCTGCCAATAAAACAGTGACCATTCATACATCCCACCAGAAGCGAGTTGTGTTCCCTTCTCTGACGAAAATGCGGGATATTAAGCTCAAAATTTTTAGTTTCTAGTTATAAGACAAGCGCCATTAAGTAATTTGTTTTCTTTACTGATTTTTTTTTTAAATGTTATGGGTAAAACTATAAAACGCAGTACACATTTTAAAATATTTCAAAAAACACCAAATTGTGAGCCTGTGACGTCTACAATTTGTATCATGGATCTAGCACTACTATTTAATTTATTTCCAAAAATGTTGTGCTAAATTGTATAATATGAATGACAAACTATTTTATAGGGGGGCAATTTATGATGCGACTACAAAACATCGAAGTTGTTTGAGAGCCTTTGACAAGAAAACAAAGAAGACTGGAGCTGGTGCTATCATCACCACACTGCAACAGGTCTCGGATGAAAAAGCTGGTTCGAGTATATCTGCCAATAATTGTACTTTCTTGTGTGCAGCCGACAGACTACAACGAGAGCTCAATGAATTTCTGAGTGTCTATCTAGCAAATGGAAACTTGTTCAATTGGACTGGAATCATAATTGGATTAATGGGCAAATAATAAGAAATGTTATTAAAAAAGAAATTATAAACAGGAGTCAAATATAACAGACAAATGAAAAATATGGAAACTACAAAATGGAACTGAAATTTAGTTGGAGCAAAGTCTACTGAGACTAGCAGAAAATTAAAAATTTAAAGGACTTCTTTGATTCTTAAAAGCGGGTGACATAAAACAGCAAATTGTACCTTAAAAATAGGAATATAACAGAAAGGACCTTAGAGAAAATAACCGAATTTTGTGGTGTTGGAAAACGTTTCCCTTGGACCTCATAAATTCAATTGACGATTTAGTTAACATGCTTTGCCAGATAGAAACTCGTCGTTTTCAAACATTAAAGATGTGTATATAAGTTAAGATTCTTTGTGCTTAAGCAAGTATGAAAGTAGGTCAAGTCCGACTTTGACTTACTAGTAGTAGTTACTAGTGGTATTCCTGAAAGCGATTTAAATTACTTTAGGATTTGGTCGATCAGCTGTTCGCAGCTGGTACATACAAAATGGCCAGTGCGCCCAGAGTAAGTCAGAAATATATACTCCGTTTATACACAAAAAGAATATCATGATCATGATCAATTTAAATAAGTAACTGAGAGTCAAAACTCTGCTGTGTAGAAATCATGGAGAGCGCTGCAATTGTTTGCATTTCAGTGTTGATTTTGCTATCACGAAATCTAAATCACTTTCAGGAATACCACTATTATAAGGCTATCAATTACCGAACTAGAAGAGTCAATTGACATCGATGATAAGGCCATAAGGGCCGTTTTATGATCCTAAATAATAGTCGTGTTTGTGCTCATACTGCTCACCACGCACAGTGAGACCTTTTCCTAAAAACACGTTGCAAAAATCACAACATTTGAACTGTTTACGTTATCCAGATGAGTTTTCTTCACAACTGTCCGTATGAACGCACAGATCTCAGAGATGGTAAGAGATAGAGGTTTGACATGTATGGGACATATGCTTCTTATGTCAGCAGGCAGATCAAGTTTATTTTCAATTTTGGCCACGCACCCTCCCTTAAATCGGTAATCTCCAACTTTAGATTTTTTGAAAAAAAAAAATGTTTACCAAGACTTTTTTTCTAACCTTACTTTTCTAGGGAAGCTATACTATATATACGTCCGACATCCACCACACTTGGCAGAATCGTTGAGAAGCTTAGAAAACTAGTAAATACAGAGTTTTGAGACGCTTGCATTGAAAACAAAAAAGGTTTTTTTCACTAGAACTAGTTTTTCGACCAATCGTTCCTTTGGCAGCTATGTGCTATAGTCATCCGATCCGGCCGGTTCCGACAAATGTGCAGCGTATTTGTACCAGAAGACTTCGTGCAAAGTTTGGTCGCGATAGCTTTAAAACTGACGGTGGAGATAGCATAGAAACAGACGGACGGACAGACGGTCATGGCTATATCGACTCAGCTCGTCATGCTGATCAAGAATATATATACTTTATGTGCTCGGAAATGCGACCTTCTATGCGTTACAAACATCTAGTCGATTTCAATATACCCACTGCAAGGGTATAACAAACATATTTTCTATATAAGACCAACAAGATAATAATCGGAAGTATAGTTTTCCGACAATGCAGTTTCAAAATTTGTGTTTTTCACAAGCCTGCCCATATCCTCGCCGGCTTGATAAAATGTTACGCTTTGAGAAGCTATGTCACCCAAGTTAATTACACGATCTCAAAATAAGTTCGGATCGCTCAGTTTGGAATCTGTCTCGGTTAAAAAATATTTCACATTTTTGCCACAGAATTCGCGCAGAGGCCCCACTGTGCTAAGGCCCCATTCAAAATGTACAGTGTGCCCAGAAAAAGTAAGGAATGTAGTTGCTTTCAAGAAATCAGCTTCGAGGCTGGTTTCGATTGGATTTCATTTGTAGTTGTGACCATTTTCACGCTTTGCGTTTGCTTGAATTTGAATACTTAAATGTTAGTTTTTTCACGCTGCAATCCTGAGTAATCAAATGATTATTTACTGATTGATTAAATGGAAGGAGTCATACGTGCTCGAGATTTTGAAGCATTCGCATGACTTAGTCAAAGATGTTCGGGATGAATATGGATAATTTCTTCAGTAAAGTATTTCTGGGATCCATACAAAATATCAAACTTTGTAGTTGCCAGCCCAGTGTATCCAGAATGAAATCGTGACTTAAAGTTTAAGTTCAATAGTTTAGGTTTTTGCCGAAGGAACGCATAGCCTGGCGCGTCGCTGGTATGAGGAATTCTCATTTTCCGCCCTGGCTTTTTGCTAATATGCGCGCTTGAAGAGCAGTCAATTGCCTGTTAGTTAACTTTTAGATTATTTTATGATGTAACCCTCGCTGCTGTTAACGGTCTGATAATTTGCGTTTATCTTCCAAATTTGATGTTGGCCTTGGCTGGCTCACCCCATCGTTTTTATTTTTTTACACTCATTAAAAGATAAACGCGACAAGCTAATGACTTTCGGGGCTAAATAGTAACAGCCTCTGGGTAGGGAGTGGGGGTTGTTGGCGGTGGGGGTGGGGCGCATATAATGAAGGCAGCAGCTCAGGCGCTGGCAGTGAAGCGAAAGGAAAAGAGGAGCCTGGCCTTGCCACTACAAGCCATTAAATTAAAGAGGGAGAAAAAACACAAAGGTGGGGGAGGGGGCAGAGAGTAGGCAGATCGAATGCCAATGCATGCTCAAGACAGGCAAGAGTTGGGCGTGGCAGCTACAAAAAACACCAACAGCAGCAACAACAAAAACACAAAAAGAAGAAAGAAAACATTGCCCAGAAAAAGGCGAGCCAGATAAGATTCGTTTATGACACCCACACCCCCCACAAGTCACTCGTGTGTACGTGTGTGTGTGTGTGTGTGTGCGCGCACGTCGCACGACAAATGCAAATCCCTGGGTAATTAGGACTTGTGTTCATGTCGTCGTGGTAATAGTTTTATGTTGCCACATTGTAGGCGACACGATGCGTGGCATGACAGCAGCCTTTAGCTGAGATTGAGGCATGCCCCAGTCGTTTGGGGGTTAATGCTTGCGCTTGCTGCAGTCGTGTCTGCCCCCGCTTTCGCTCGCTCTCTCTCTCTCTCTCTCTCAATTTGCTGCATTTAATTTGATTAGTTTGGCCAAAATATCCGCGTTCATTAGCTTGCTTTTAATTCAATTTCAGCTGGCAAAGCTTTGCCGAATTAAACCTAGACAATGTTTGTATGTTTGTATGTCTGTGAGTGTATGTATGTAGCTGTGCGTGTGTGCAGCATCATCCGCTTAAGCTAAAGTTATGTTTGTACTTGAATTCGGGCGCTCACTGGGGATAAGGGAATATTTATTTTATTAGAAATTTATGATTTTGTTTTTTTCCCCTCACATTATTTTGTGTTGCCTTGCATAATAGAAACCGGAAGCGGAAGCGTGAAATGAGCTTTTTGCATAAACATCTCACACACACACACACCGACACAGAGCCCCACAGTCGCCTGCATTGGCCCTGCAGGTGGAATCGCAGTCGCCATAACTGCGGTATTTTACGACTCAAAGCTCATAACTTGTACTGGAAGCCCTTGGGGTGGGCAGAATGCGTGTAAGTTGCTTATTTTGCTCAAAAGTCCAACACATAAATTCACTGACAAGTCGCTGGTATTGTCGTCTGTGGCTGGGCACATAAACCAAAATAGTTGAGCGTTAACTTTGGCGTAAGGAAATTTATGGAGTCCTCTTGCACCTTAGTCTCCAGCTCGATCGCTCCCTTTTTCTTTTGGTACATTGAATCGTCTTTCAAAAAAAAAACCAATTTAAAGTAAATCAACTCAGATAATGTTTTTGATTCAAGCAGCTCACAGCACTCGCCATTCTGTTATTAAGGCTGGCAATCTGGCAATCTAAAAGCAACCCAAAAGCATTGGTCGATATTCCTGAAGCTTCTGATGGTGGTTTGCAAATTTTGTCAATTTTTTTTGGTAAATTTTAGGGTAACTAAGCGCTTTGAGTCAAATATAAAGAGCATGAAGAGCGTTTTCGAATTGGGAGCCGCTCAGGGTTCTTTGTCGAAATTGTGTGATGGAGTTTAAAACCTTCAGAATAAGTAAAAATTGTAGAATATCTTACTTTTATTGTTGTCCAGCAGACATATACACCCAACATTTGGACGACGATTTTCCCAAAAATCACCTTAATGAGTCTTTTTCGACCCCTTTTGACTATGACAAAGAAATGACTATCAAGTGCGATCGAATATAACTCATAAATATGCTCAGTTAAAAACGACTGTAGAAAGACTTTCGAATTACTCGAAAATGATACGAAACTGATCAGAAGAACAGGCTTAAAGCGACTCTTTAATAAGAGTTGCTACTCGGCTACCACTTACTCCCTACAAAAGTATAGTTTATGATCAGACAATGAAATTAATGACTATTTTAATTGGCCCTAGGACTCGAAAACGACTGATCACAAATTTACATAAAATGTTTGCTGGGTTACCAAACTGATTTGGATCAAATGTTGTATGTAGTTAGTTGATAGCCTAATAACTTAAATTAGCTATAATTAGCTAGCCAAAATATTTTACATTTCAACCAGGCATGTAGGCGTAGATCGAACAAAATCGCGCGAACTGTAAAAGCTTAAAAAGAAATTTATTTAAAATATTCTAAAAATAAAATTAGTTATTTTCCAGGAAAACAAAAGTCTAATAATAATGATGAATGACTGCATAAATTCATTATAATGCGAAGTCAAGAAACTTCGGCTCAGGAGAATGCATCAGCCTGCCGCCAAGCGGTTAGGAAAGCTGTCGAAACGTTGCAACAGGCGAGCAATCGACGGCACCATGCTTCTGAGATTCCGATACAATCACAACATCGTAGTGATTCAAAATTTAAGCGGTAAACCAGGCTGTGATCTGCAGAAACACCGAAACAGCTGCTGAGACTATGCCAAAATCTCAATTGCGGCGCGATAGACAAGCGGAGAAACTGCGGGGCAGTCGGGCAATCGACGCCAGCAGCTTGGCTATGTACAAGGAATGCCAGAGAGCTGCTGACACAGCACTTGAGACAGAAGCTCGTAGACAGGCGTCTGTCCAAATATATCAAAGATGCAAAATTCTCAAATAAGTTTACATTCTCTAAATACGTGAAAATAGAAAGTGCATATTGAATGTTTAAAAAAAATTGTCAGTTTTTCCATGAATTCAGATTGTTAAGAAGGCTCCCGGATGGTGGAGGTCGGACATTATAACGAGTTCAGAATCTACTAGGCAAATAGCTAAAATATTTGTATGGGTTTCTATATTCAATCTTTATTAATGTTGCTTAAACATTTTTATACCAACCCTTTTTCGGAACGTTTTGTATGAGACCTTTCGTATTGTTTTGGCTCACTTTGACATTATTGTGAAGTGGTTTTTTCTTTAGCTTCTGTCTAAATCTGGAATATTGCTCCTGTCTCTGGTCTCCGAAATATCTGACATAATTGGATCAAATTGAATCTGCTCAGAAGCAACTTCGGTTTTTCCCAAAACTGGGAAACTAACAGGCACTTACCTTCATACGAACAATTTGAATATTTCGATTTGACTTTTCTTCACACAAATAGCCAACTATTGTGATATTGCATAGCATATTTTTGGGGGGCAATACTTGTATTCAAAAAGATATATCTCTGCTTACAAAATTCGCAGAACTGTTTGCAAGCTATACTCTGTTGCTGCCAAGTGTATAGAACTAAAGTATCATTTGAATCTGGTGTTCACTGTTTCGGCTCTTGTAAATGCTCTTGGAGGAAACTCTGCTTGCAGATTGTAACCAGGTGGGTAATTATACCATTTGTCCTCGCTGCTCGTCAGCCTTTTAAGTGTGAGTGTCAAAGAACGGCTGCTTCTTCAGGGGCGCCACTTGACTTTGCTAAATGTTAGCAGTTTTTATCTGTTAGCGGTTAATACGCTGTCTTAGTCATAATTTATGGCATGAAATAATGCGCCATTAAAAGTTTTGCCGGAAAGGCACAGGGACACAACAGCATCAGCATCAGCAGCAGCAGCGTCAACAGCAGTGGCAGTGGCGCCTGGCCAGGCGGAGAGGAGCAGCTGCCACCAGAACTTTGCATGCACGTGTTGAAAATGCCAGCGATACAAATCTAAGCCAACTTTGTGCCTGGGTCGTGCCGAGGGGTGGCGGCAACGAAAGCTCAAAATGAAATCAACGCCGGCAGATAAAAATCTTTTGCTATGCAAGCTCGTTAATACATTTTTGATGAGACACAACAAGTGGCAGGCAGGGCAAGCTATAAGGAAAACTTGTTCATGCACACACTCAACTGGGTTGGCTTTTGAAATGTTTTGCCTTCATAAATCAGTGGACGTAGCAAACTAAAAGGGGCGGCCGCAGGCAATGCGCACACACACACACACACACACACACACACACACACTCAGGTGGCACAGAACTACAGTTACAGTTACTGTTAAATATGTTGTAACAAATAAAGTACATCTACATGGGCCAGAGGATGCGGTGAGGCTCTTTCATATTTATGGCATTTTTGCATTCAGCCAACATCATTTCGTAATGTGAATGGCTGTTAGATCTCCAACCACCAACCACTAAGGCCAGCCCACAGCTAACCAACCCCACCCCACCCCACTGGTTCTCTCACAGAAATCATGGCAATTGGCACGTTGCTCATACGCCACTTTGGCCGGAGCTGCTGTGCTGGCCGGGGCTTTATGCTTTGGTCATTTATGAAGCTCATAAATTTCACAAAAATTTTTGTTCTTTGCCTTCGTTTCGGAATGGAAAAGGGAGGGGGGGAATTGTCTAATAAACTTTGCAATAAATTCGAACATAAATTTTATACTCACTGCAAAAGCAAGCGAACTTCAAGCGTTAAAACTATGCCAACAAAAGCCATTAATTCCAGTCAGCAGGAATGAAGTAAAGTGTCAGTTCTGTCGGGGCGGGGGGCAGAGACAGCGGAAATTAAATGCCGCCCCTGATATGGAGGCTGCTGCCGCCGCCGCCGCCGCCGCTGTTGCCGCTCATAATTAGATGATTTAAAGTTATCGCAAAAGTTGCAGGTGGCCAGTAGTTCGATTCACTTTGCCTTTTTGCCAAATGTCTAATGGCGCTTAATTGCAAAGTTTTTGCTGGCAGTGGCCGAAGTGATTTCGCCCAACTTGGCACATAAATTATCCGGATTTTTAAACAGCCACCGTTTCAGTTGGTTAGTGGGGCAGGCAACTTCAGGGAAACAAATACATATAATTTTGCATTAATGGAATTCACTTTGGAGTACCGAAGTTCGAATGAGCCGCCGGCTCAAAGTGGCTGCCGTTGCTGGGAAATGTTTAATGAGGACACACGAGGCGGCTGCTGATGATCCCGCTCCCCCCTCAGCGGGTCTATGTTTGCCTGTATGCTGAATGGATTAAAAAACTTTTGATTAACCTTATCAAAAGCAAAAGCAGTGTAAACATCACACAGGACGAAGCAATCAGGACGTGAACGGAGCGAGGCAAAAAGAGCAAAGTCTCAAGCAAGTTTTTAAAAGAAAATAAGCAACTTTTTGACAGGCTGATGTTCAACACACACACACACGCACACGACCTAAACGTTGTTGTTTCAGTACAAAGCAGCGCCAAAGTTTGTTTTTTAAAAAGCCAACTCTCTTAGCCTTTTGCAAAGATTCTGCTGTAAGAGTCGTAAGAGTGCGCGTGTGCGTGTGTGTGTGTGTCAGAATGGCAAATAAATTAAAATGAATGTAACAACATAGTGGGCGGTTCAATAAGTAACCGTGAATTGAGAAAGAAAACAAGATACGCTCGGAGTGGAGGGGAGTTGCTCCACCACCGTCAAATTCTGTTTCTCTACAAATGTTGGTGAATATCTGTATTTGAGCAAACAGCCCCCCCGGGGGTACATTCCACGTTCATAGCATCGATTTTAGAAAAAAATCGATTAATAAATCTTAGAATAAATACCTTTCATCTTCTATATGGCACTGCCTCTCACATAAACGAACAAATAACAGGGTAAGAGCTATATATGTATGTGGGAAAGGTCTGGCAACGCTGCATGGATGGAGTACCAACGAGACGACAAGAATAGTTGAACGACGCACTCAGAAAGACGAATCTCATACCAATTTACACATCAATAAACATATATCTTAGCTATAAACATTCCGGGGCTGTTATCTTTTGATTGGAAATACAATTAAAGCTTCTAATCAAAATTTAGTTTCAAGCTTTGCTTAACATATGTTGCGCCTTCGTCGAGCAAGCTGGGAAGCAAAACTAACGTTTCTCAGGCATTGCACACTGGTCCAAATGCCAAAAATTTTGGCAGAAATTCAATGTAATGCTAAAACAATCATTTTTTTCCATTGGAGCATTACCTAGGGCAGTTAAAAATCATGGTGGTACAATTGAAATTGAAATTTAGGCAGACCTGGAAGCCAGCTGATCGTTTACCACAAGCTTTGACTTTGTTTGCCTATGCAAATTAGAGCACATTTCAAATCAGTTAAAAAATCAAAAACTACATCGAATATTGAAGTAAATCATAATGACAAACAAAGTTGAAGGTGTGTGTGTATATTATAAGTGTTATCATGTATTACTTGTTTTATGCCATTTGTCTTTGTTTAAATGTGTTTGTGTAAAGTGATGTTTTCAGCAATTCTAACCCCAAACTTGTTGGGTTTCGTGGAATAAAACTATGTTGGATTTAAGTGGACTACCGTAACTATTAAAGCTTTATAATTCTTCAATATGTATATAATGCAAGGATCCTAATCCTTTTTACATCTTTTTGCCCATTTGCCAAAAAATCAACTTTTTCCAGGCAACATATATTTGAGTCAAACATGAAAATATCGATGCATATTCTTTCCATTTAGATGTGGAAAATGATATACTAAATAATGAGTGAAATGTGAAATATAAATGTATGATGTTCATATTTTGTGGCTCTAAAGGTAAATGTTGGGTGGTCGGGTTGGGTGAGGAGGGTGCTGAGGGGGTTAATGTGGGATGTGGGAAATATGTGCCGGACTTAGATATTTTAGAATTTGTTGTTTTCAAGGACCCCCGCTTTTAAGGGGTAGTATTTTCAACTGTATGTACCAAATTAGATAAGACTACTAGGGAGCTAAAAACAAGTACTCAAACCAAAATTTAGTTCAATTGCTTTGAAATCAACAATTTTGGTGCATATAATGAAAACTTATGGAAAGTTCTGTTTTGGACTCAGCATTGGCTTGATATTCGGTTTATACATAGGCTGATAGGATAGTCAGCGAAATAAATTGGATTGCCATTCTTTGCTATGCAAAAAGTCCCCCGAGTGCACACTATGCTGAATGGCCAAATTTTTGGCATAAAGCCGTATTTTTAATGATAATGTTATATGATGTTTGTGACTTGTTCAAAAAAAAGATGATACTTCAAATATATCAATTTCAACAAGAAAGAAAGTCGGTCAAGCCCGACTACAACATACTCTGTACCAAGAAATTTTGTCTTTTGATCATAACTCGAAAACCGTTCATCCGATCTTCTTCATTCCTTTGGCGGATCGATAAGTTATTCTAATAACTAAATATGTCCAGAAGGAACAAGCCATCTATCTTCAAAACTGTGGGAGATATGACGTTTTTTCTAAATTGCGGGGGCGGGAGGGGGCGTGGCCGAAATTGAAAATAAACTTGATCTGCCTGCAGACAAAAGAAGCATATGTCCCATACATGTCAAACCTCTATCTCTTACCATCTCTGAGATCTGTGCGTTCATACGGACAGACAGACGGACATGACTCGGCTGTTGATGCTGATCAAGAATATATATGCTTTATAGGGTCGTAGATGATTCCTTCTCGATGTTACATACTTTTGCACAAACTTATAATACTCTGTGTACCTACGGTACAGAGTATAAAAATGTATTACGTATCCGCCGCGTGTGACCAATTGGGCGGTGAGGAAGTCGTGGTAGGATCGGTTTAAAACTTTGTCTAATTGACATTCTGGTAGTTGTTATCAAAATCACCAAGTTTCAACTCTATAGTCGACTTTATGCCAAAAATTTTGCTTTTCACCCTAGTGTGGAGTGGTCTAAAAATTTTGAATGGAAAAAACGCCAAGACAATTGACTCTAAACTTGGTTTGTGGGAATAGTTTGTGACTTTATTGCACAGATATATCCATTGGATGATTTCCGGTATACATTTGGAAAGGATATGTCTAAAATATCCTTTTAATCATCTAACCGAGCTACAAATCATTTAAAGAATATAAAAAATGATGATCATTTGGATGATTCTGCAGCTCCGCTGGACGATTAAGCTTTTGAAAATGCTGAAGCTAAATCAGAAAGACTTTTATTTTGTTATTCTAAAATTAGAGTCTCTGACTGAGTTTTATTTACATAAAATTATTTCTCTTATCTGGTGCCGTTCACATAAACAGGCATAGGCTAAATTTGCAATTGCCCATTTAAATTTTTCCGATCCTTTTCCACCGTATCTGAGTAGATGTCACCTCTTGCATACATCAACCCTTGAGGATAGAAGGACAATTGCATCTTTAGTTTTTATACTCTGTACCGTAGGTACATAGAGTATTATAAGTTTGTGCAAAAGTATGTAACATCCAGAAGGAAGCATCTCCGACCCCATAAAGTGTATATATATTCTTGATCAGCATCATCAGCCGAGTCGATATAGCCATGTCCGTCTGTCTGTCCGTATGAACGCACAGATCTCAGAGATGGTAAGAGATAGAGGTTTGACATATGCTTCTTATGTCTGCAGGCAGATCAAGTTTATTTTCTCAATTTTGGCCACGCCCCCTCCCGCCCCCGCAATTTAGAAAAAACGTCATATCTCCCACAGTTTTGAAGATAGATGGCTTGTTCCTTCTGGACATATTTAGTTATTAGGATAACTTATCGATCCGCCAAAGGAATGAAGAAGATCGGATGAACGGTTTTCGAGTTATGATCAAAAGACAAAATTTCTTGGTACAGAGTATGTTGTAGTCGGGCTTGACCGACTTTCTTTCTTGTTTTAAATGACGTTGTAGTCGGAAATATTAATTGTCCAATGCTACTGGACAAGATTCCATTTAATGTTCCCGCCAGATCTTTGCGTGACTTGGTCCCATTTAGAGTGGCAACTCATAGGGTCAATTATGCCAATAACGAGCCGATGTGTAGAGCCCTATTAGCATATAATCGTCTTCCAGTTGGCATGCGGTTCGACTTTAAAAACGACAATATTATTGTTAAGCGACTTCTTAGGGACTTCTTTTTGTAGTTAAATTGTTACTGTTAGTTGTAAGTTTTATTGTAGTAGCCAGATAAGTTTATTCGTTGGCGAAATACACTAAATAAAAACCTAATTTTATAATAAAAGTCTTTCGATAACTATTATTTTCTGAGGTTTAAAATAAAAGTCTTTAATAATTATTAACAACTGAGTTTTTCATATAAAACTCTTTAAACAACTGTTATTGAATGACATTTATTATAAAACTCTTTTAAAAACAGTTATTTTGTGAGTAATAATATAAAACTCACGAATAACCAGTATTCTCCGATTCAAAAAATAAAACTCGTTAATAATTATTATTTACTAAGTATTAAAATAAAAATAAAAACAACTGTTAATGTTGACCGTTACAGTAAAACTCAGCCAATAAAACTTTATTGCGAATATCGAGGACGGAAGGAAAAACTAATATTTTCGTGCATTTAGAATAATTGTAGGAAATTTGCTTTATGGTTTTATTTGTGTAAGAGTTTTATGAATATAAGTGTTATTTTCCGTCCCTGGTATGAACACCTAAATATGAATTGAATATGTTCTCCCCTCGCTATGACTTAGCCCTATTAATCAGCAACCCCAGTTCAATTGAGACCACCTAATTGAACCGCTCCTCCATCTCCATCTAGCTGGGTCGTGTGGTGGGCCCTGCCGCACATGAGGCCCCACTCTTGGCCCGCTGAATTAAAAATTGGTTGAACTTGTTTATGTGCGAAGTAAATTTGTTTGCAATTGCCTCGGCAACGATGGAAATTTGTTTCATTTTTCATCTGACTGGCTTTTGTTGATTTTCAAACTTGAGGGGCGGTCGCAGTTACAGCTGAGTGCAAATAAAACCGCAATTTGTTAGGGCGCACACACACACTCGCACTCGCACACAGGTGGAGTGCGTCCCAAGTGTCGCACCTTTCACGCATATGTAGACAGTAAAAGGCATTTGCCGAGGACACGTTTGTACTGTTAAATGTGCTTATCGCTGAGGCGTTCCACTTCAATCAGCCTGTGCCTGTGCCTGGAATTAACATGTCACATTTGACGCGGTCGCATTCCTGCCTCACGATGTCTTCTTTATCATCAAGATACAATTTTGGTTGCTCCTTCTGCTAAATGAGCATTACTTGATTACCCGCAATTGTTGTTGTTGTTGTTGTCGTTTGTGGCACACACACACGCACACACACACACACACACACAGCATGTAATTGCGCACATGTGACGTCGACGTTGGCAGTGCTGTTTAAAGCATACTTGACATTAGAGTGGAAAAAAATTTTAGGTCAAAATGCTGCACAAAAACAAAAATAAAAGAAAAAAACCTTTAAAAACTGCACTTGTTCATAACTGTGGCAGCAGCTCGCAGCAGTTATGCGCTGCATTTAATTACAGTTGCCGGAACGAGCGGGGGCTTCCTGCGCGAGTTGTGCTTTGTGCCGCAGCTAAAAATCCAAACGCATTTCATTAACACAGCGCAACTTCACTGCAACAATACCAACAACAACGAGACAAACAGGCGAGCATTTCGTTCCTGCCGCGGCCTCCTTGTCGCCAAACATTTAGCAGGCAGTCGGGCAGGCAGCAAGGCAAGCACTTCAGCCGTGAGCCAAAACTTGCCACTCATGCACAGCCACGCAGCCCTTCACCCACCCCCCAACACACACAGACACACACACACAAACACACTCCCTCCAAAACGCTGACGACCTCAATTTCCAGCGCATAAACACTTTTTTATGCAAAAATAAAAATATATAAAACGAAAAACACGAAACAGCCCACAAAAATCCGCTCTTCTTTGTGCGGCGCATTGACCGAAATTCTATAAAATAAAAAACAAAAATACTTACGTACATACATACATACATATATGTGCATACATTTGAAATAAATCACAAATACGCAGACGAAAGGACTAAAATAAAATATAATCCTTAATTGGCCAGTGGCGCCCAACAGCAGGCTACAGTTTTAAATAAGAGTGGAGTCCATTTATAGGTATGAAAACAAATAACACTTGAGCCGCTGTGGGTGTTTGTCAGTGTGGGTGGTCATCCACTCTCGAACACCGCCAACAACAACAACAACAACAACGAGAGACGGTCACTTAAATGCCATTCAAATGTTTGGAAAAGCCGAAACGGAAACACTCTTCAAAAAGGTTCAGCCAGCGATGAGCGGATGTCGAATATTTTCAGTTCAGTTCAGTTAGTGGAGATCCGTTTCAACCCTGCTCAAAGGCATATTTTTGTGTAATTCTGTAAGCCTTAATTTACACTTATTGTTTGATTGACAGATTCTTTCGTTCAGTCGGTTCATAATCCTATCGTTCGGTTGGTACTTTTGTGAAAGATTGTCAAAGAAGGAACAACCAAACAATCAACCAAACAGCAAGCCATGGGCCATTTACAAAATTATAAAATTTTAATGACCAAAGGCCTCCAGAACAATTTTTCCAGATTTTTAAGGTGCAAGCCGGTACCTCGAGCTCAAGCAAAAAATGAACACAATTCTCGCTCTCGTTCCAACCTGAGTTCAAGTATCGACTCGACTGTTGATGATGATACTCGTAGAGTAATAAAAGTATACTAAAGTCATGCAAATGTATGCAAATTAGCGACCCCATAAACTATATATATTCTTCCTATTCTCTATCAAATGTCGAGTCGATATAGTCTTGTTCGTCTGTTCGTCTGTCTGTGTGAATCAGAGACGGGAACAGCTAGAGCAGCCAAATTTTGACAAGCTGATCAAGTTTGTTTCAAATTTTGGCCACGCCCTCTCCCGAGCCCGCAGCAAAAAGAGGTGGACATCTCCTACAAATTTGCAGTGTAGTGTATTTGACCAATATCTAAATTCTCACTAACATTTTCATTAAGATCGGATAATAAATGGCTGAATTATACAGGCTATAAAAAAACGTTGCATACTTATCTGAGCAGCATGCGCGGCATCCTTCAAATTAATGTTAATGCTCTGTTAATTAACATAAGGAAACTTATTCCCCTAATTAACGGGTATTTCGAAGTCGGACTCGTTTTTAAAGTGTTTATGATTTACAGCACCTTAATAGTCTTCAAATTTAGATGTAGCACATAAAATCATGCTATCTCAACTGTAGCTCTATTTCTGAACATAAAAACGTATTATTTTCTAGCATATTTAAATATAAAGCATTCGAAAAGTTGAATCAAAAATAGCACCAATAAAACCGATATATCGCCTCGTAAAAATTATCGATAAGGGTATACCGTATTTTGGTACAAAAATATCGATATTTCCATACATCGATTTTAGTTTTCGGTATCCCTAGTTGGCACTAGAAGTACTAAAAAAATATCGCTTAATTACTAGCGGTTGACGATCTTCAAAACTGCATACTTGAAATATAAATAGCAGCGGTGGCCGATTCCCCTCAACACCAGGCCATGTTCTTTGATGTTACTCATGTAATCTTTAACCCATATCCAATCGTTTTATTTTATTGTAAAATCAAACCTGTGATCTGTACCGAATATTTCGCTTTAATTTGTGTACAATACACAGATAATATTTAGTTACATGTCAGACTTTTTACAGCATTTGCTTCTGAATATCTCCCGCCAATGTCGTATTCAGGTCGCCGGTCTGTAACTTTATTTTGACAAACTATCTTAATCGGCATATGTGAGGAGATTGGCCAGGACTCTTCTGGCGCTAGCACGCATCAGCAGGGGCATAGCACCCTGGCTTATCAATTTGGCACAATACACAACATTTTTCTTAAACATTGCCGTTCGAGCTTGGCGCTAATCTGAAGGTAGCTTCCTCTTGTGCGAAAATAAGAAGCAAGCTAGATTTAGAAGAGCTCGACGTAGCAAAATAAGTTCACAAAACAATTCACAGCTTGAGTAAATTGTACTTGTCAACAGAAGTCCAAAGGCTACCATTAAGAATGCGAATTTTCCACTAGCCTTATTCATTTGTGGACGATCTGCAGCTGCTGCTTATGGCCGCGTAGACACCTATACAAATAAAGAAAATATGTTAAAGGAACTACAACTACAAGAAGTAGAAAGAGGACACCGGTTATTGCACACATGAAATCAACCAAATGACTTAGGAGAGAAAAGTAAGTGAGACAAACAAAGCAATTTCGGTTACGAACAAGTGAACAATAGTGATTATCTAACTTCACTGAACTATAGGTATTTCCGTTTGACTAAATTAACTATATTCAATTGCTCATTCTTGTTCAATTGTTCAATCAATTTTTTAGATCACGTCCCGATATGGGACTAGATATATCCCCTAACGAACTGAACGAAAACTCCGAAAATCGACATCGATGAAATTGTCAATGTCCTTTCAACAGCCGCCTGGCCTGGACAGACAACCTTCCACTTTGTAGCCCCCGCTCTCTCCCTCTGCCTCACCCTCTCGCCCGCTTGCACACGCACACACACACATGCAGAACCAAGTCAATACGTTCCATTAATTGCTTACAAGTTGGTTTTGTTGTTGCTGCTGAGTATGTTTATCGTTTAAAGTCAAGAGAGCTGACCCCAGCGGACGGACGTACCATTGGCCAGTGCGTGTAGCCCGGGCCCCAAACTGTCGGCATTGATTTTTATGTGGCCGTATCGCTCTATTGCCCAGATAGACACACAAACCGACCACTTTACGACTTTTTTAATTACTTATTTTGCTTAAAATTGTGTAGTGTAGGCAAATAAACAAATGGAGAAGCAAAGTGTGTGGGACCCTGTTTTGTATCTATAACTGCTTATGAGTGTGTGTGTGTGTGTGCGATACACTGGCAAAAATATAGCTTCGTTTATAGGCAAATAAAATAATGAAAATTGCGATACGAAAAAGCTCCTTGGTGGCTCCCAGAGTCCTTTGTTTGTCTTTTATTAGCACAGTAAAAATCTTTATTGTTGTTGCGCCCGCTGCTGCCCCAGCCTCAGCGTCGTGGTGGTGGCTGCGGCTGCTAGCCAGCCAGCCAGCCAGCCAGCCACTTGACCAGGCCCAGGACAATGACGACAATGACGATGCCGCTATCCCGACCTTTTGTCCATCAGCAGCCGCCTCGGCTGGCCTGGCAAATTTTTATATAGTTTACCATATTGTTGTGCCATTTTTGTTGCTTTTTGCTGCAAATGTTTTAAGTGGAATGAGGCCAAAAGGCAAAGTCCTGGCCACAGCATAATTTCGAGTGCAAGGCGGGCCAACAACAAAACGAGAACAAGCAGCCGAGTGAGTCTGTGAGTCTGTCGACTCTGTCGGTGAAGTCTGAATAGCCATATGAACAAGTAAGTATTTACATGCGATTCCGGGGCGTGGTCACATTTTGATTGTCCTCATTTAGTTAGGTTTTATGCTGATTTACTTAGGCCACAGCCAACAGCAGCTGGCATTTACGATGCTTTAATGCAAGTGCGATAAAATTGAATCGTTCGTACATCAATCCTGACCCCGAGCCACTTGGCAAGCGACGAAGAAAATATGTAGATCATTTTGTTACCCACAGGACACGCTTTTCTCTTTGAGAAACCAAATCAATTTCACTTTTGATACTTGCTAAATTGGAAAAAGTTCAAGCAGAATGTTCTTTTCGTTCCTTTGTATTGATTTGCACAGACTCAGAGGGGTCTGAGACGAAATGTAGCAAAGTGTTTGCTTTAATGAAAATATCTTAGATTTTAATTGATTGGCTATTCTCCTCGGTTCAAGTACCCCAAACAATCCTATTTTTAAGCACAATTCTAAATATTCCATATCTTGGTATGTTTTCCTGCGTTTTCGTCTGCTCCTTTCTCTGCCATCTTTTTCAAGTGGATATTTATTTAAGGAAGGCGACTATTCAGTTGCTTCTAGGCTAAGTTTGACTCTGACTTTTGCAAGACTTTCTGCCAACTTATTTCCATTAATTCGGCAATCCAGTAGATTTGCACCACATTTTTTAGAGGTGATGCTGTTCGACAAGGTTCGACACTGCCCAAAGTTCGTTTCCAAACGAAAACGGTTATAAACTCAGCTCACCATATATGGTCAGCAAATTTTTTCTCTGCTGTCTGCTCACCAAAATGACAGGTACAAATTAAACACACTCGCTCTCCAAAAACGACAGCCAACTTACTTGCTTTTGTATGCATTTCTCTCGGCTTTCCGAAGCTTTGAGTTGTCTAGGGAGTGTTGACAACTTTTGGCTGATAAAACTGGCTAAAATTGGGAGAGTGCAATCTAAAATGGCTAAAATATGTTGTATTCTTCCAAATGTGATGATTATTTAGAAGCATATTACGGGAAAAAAGTACGCTCCTTTCTAGTGATAATGCTACCTGCTTCCTACAGCTGTAGCTACAGCTACAGCGATATTATATATCGATAGGTTATTTTCGATACGGATATTGCTTCATTTTCAAGCCTTCCACAAAAATTTGTTGACTTTCCTTCGAGGCTCATGGGTGGTTAAAGCTAGAGATGCACCCGAAACGTACATATCATCTCGTCACGGTGTGTCGCACGTGGACGTGAGCAAACACAGAGGTTCAGGCATGAACACCCAAACTCCGTGCATGTCTCGTGAGTAAAGGAGGACGGAACATTATGAAAATAAGTTTTGCTGTACTCACGAAAATTCTTAAGAAAATATGCACAGTATTTTATGGTATTTATTTGACAAATTGGTACGGGCACACTCAAATGAAATGAGCACAAATTTCAATGGTAGCGAATTCCAAGAGCCTTGAAACTTTGCGCTTGCCAATTGCAGCAGGTTCCTCAAAGAGTGGCACCAGTTGGTCGATGTGACTCCGGTGCATTCAACAAAATTCAAGGGAATTCAGACTTGCACAAGCAAATTCAAAAAAATGCTCACAGCAAAAGCGTTCCCCAAGAAAGACCTACCTACCCACCAAATTCGAACTCGAAAACAGATCTGAATAACTAAATTATATTTTTACATCTATAAAGTGATAATGTATTGGTTTCTGATATCTTGCCAATGGTGCTTATATCAGTTTCAAAGTATTAAGGTGTAAATTACTATCAAATGCAAACTTTCATTAAAAAACACATCTTGCGTTCCAGCCTGTTGTAGAAGATATGTTGCACCTCCAAAGAGGTTAGAAAATGGACAGAAGCTATTTCGAAATAGCATAAATTGCAGGTTCCTGCAAAATTGAATATTTTCTGGCTTTCGATCTTACCATAAAAGCTGGAACTGGTGTGAAAATAGCTAAATAGATGGCTTGAAGGCAATAATTTCGTTTGGCTGTGGCTGTTCAATGTGTTTTTGTTCTTGCGCTGGGTTTTGGTTGATGACATACTCACTAGCACGCAGGCTCACTTGCAGCTTACTGAGGCAAACACTCAACACAAACACATGCGATAAAGCTAATTTCGGTAGGATCTGCCAAGCAAAGAGCCTATTGGAAAGGAATGAACACAACTGTTGTTGGATGTGCAATGAGTGCGTTCCCTGTTCCCTGTTTCATGAAAACATGAAGCATTTTGAAATTTCGAGATCTGATCTGATCTGATCTGATGGCTTACTTCATTTCGAAACTGCTATAATATAAGAAATGTGTCACGCTCTTCCATTTAGCCAATGGAAAAACCCGACAAAGAAAGGATCCACATGCAGCATTATCATCTGGTTGTAATCGTATCCTTTTCAACGAATTTTTAATCTGCAGCGCCCTTTTCTGGAACCCATTCAAGGCGCCTGCTTCTGTGCCGCCAATCGAACCACAACAAAAACCCAATGTCATCCTTGCATATGTTGCAATGAGGGCGACCATTTTATAAGCGTGGCATTTGCCATTTTCTTCTCCTTTTCTGGGTCCGTGCAAGCTGCTTGGCAAATTTAGCGCTCTTTTTCTGGCACGTATCATTAAAATTGATTTTGTGGATGGGCCAAAGGTGTGTGCGAGCGGAGTAAGAAAACCATTGGAAGTTGGCTTTTCTATTTGCCAAACGGCAAGGAATTTGCTAAATTGCTTTTCTGCTAGTGCTGAGCACCCACCCACACCTGGCCAGTTGGAGCCACTTGCCTGTGCGTTTGGTTTTGCAATTAGTTTTTTGCCTTTGGCTGTGGCAAAAAGTTGCAATGGCTGCTTAGTCATACAAAAGAGAAAGCAAAAGAGCAGGCCGGTGGAGGGCGGTGCGGGAGCGGAGAGGAGAGGAGGCAGCCCACATTCCGTTTATTGTGTTGTATTGTCAAGTTATTGTTGCGACTTTGGCAACTGTAACAAAAGCGATTAAAACTGCCATAAAACCTGAGCCCATTAATAGCGCAATAATATTATCAGCTTATGTTCAATGCCACACACACAACCAGCCACAGCCACGCCCACCCACACACACACACACACACTCACATGCAGCGGCAGGTCCCTGGACCCTCAAACTAAACTTTGTCTCTTGTATTTTCATTAACATTTATTGGTTTTTTACTTAGACGTCGGAACATAATAACTTGGAGTCTGAGGTCTCCACCCCCCCGCCGGATCTCTGCTCGGCTGCAAGTCCTTCAGCATCGGTGGGATGCTGGGCCACAATATTTCGCGGTCGTATCAGCGTCATCATAAAATAACGTTAATGACGGCAACAAGGTCGTAAAATCAAAATTTCTGCTATTTCAACGCTGAAACCGCTGCGGTCGGGAGTCTTTGGCGCTGACGCTGGCAGCTTGGCAACATTGTTGATACGAGCTGATGGCGACGGGGATCAAACCGAGACGAGACCAGGGACCCCAGAGCCGAGACTCCTGCCCTTGTTGCAAACAGCAGGCGCCGACATGGCCCAAATACAAGCCTGGCAAACAAACTCTCAACGTCATGTGGCTGGCTGTACCACACGGCGTATGCGTAATGCCACTCAAATTTAATTACTTTAAAGGCAGACAAGATAGATAGATAATCCTTTTGAGTCCCAAAATTCTTTTGCTCCCGAGCACACACACAAAAGAGATATTCTCCCACTGCTGCCGCAACCCAGTCTCATGCCAATAACTATTTTTGGGTTATTCAAATAAATTTCACATTTCCATTTAATGTTCCGCCATAGCAACTGGTTGGGAGGGTTGAGAGGCTGCTGCGGCTGCTGCCCCGCATGAGCTGGTGGGCGGGTGCAGCGCTTTAAATATTCATTAGACAGCTGGATAGCAGCCACAGACAGAGCCGCTAGCCCAGGCCCAGGCGCAGGTCAGGGTCACCGAGTGAGAAATGATGCTTGAAATTAATTTAAATCACCGAAAATTTGAGCCACAAATCTATTGATACTTGTGCGGTGCAAATTGCGGCATCATCGGCAGAGTTGCCTTTTGTTTGTAATGCCTTAGGTCTTGTCTGCGGATATGAAAATTTGGTTAGGTCTCGACGGATTTCTATTAAGATTTTTCATGTTTTCTTAAGATACGTTTTTTTTTGACTGGAAATCAAATTTTTCACCCTTCTCTAGAACACCCTCCCACCAATAATTGCGATTTTTTGTATTTTTGTATAAACATTTTCCAAACAATGTTACCCTCATTTGTATTTCAAACAGTACGAAACTATTTAAGGTGTTCGATGACAGATGGCGTTACGTCCCCCTCAGCGAAGTTTTATCCACGCATGAGCTAGATCCATACACATCAATCCAGATATCGTCGATGGAAAAGATGCTGTCCATGAAAATACCAAATGACCACCAATTTCTGCCAATGTCAATGACCGCGTATTTCCCGATGTATGCACACAATACATATATCAGGCGTGGCTTGCAGAAAGATCTAGTTTTTTTTATTTAGGTATCGAAAACAGTTTGCAATGCCAACGACAACAAAGTTTTTGAACTGACTATATTTGACAGGCCACCACATCACATTACACCACACACCATTATCGAATTCGCCATTTTGCATGAGATGTGATTCTCACATTATAAGACTGGCATTCGCAATGACAATCAATTAGTTGCCAACGATGTTTTCACACTTTGTATACTCCGTATCAGATTACATAGGGCAACAGCCATTTTGGTCCAACCTATTAAATGGAATCTAACAATGTTGCAACAAACTTCATTTTCTCTCCTCATCTTCATCCTTCGCTGAAGTGTAAGCAACATGGTTTTTGTGTGCTCCGAATGTGTCAATATTTGTGCCAACAAAACACTATTGACTGGAAAGTTTACTTTTCTGCTCTCATTTAAAAAAAAAAAAATGCAGCGAAGTACCCCAGACTGGGAATTTTGAAAATACAAATTTTATTTTTTGAATGCATTTATGCAAACAAACTTTTTGGTCACCATTATTAACAGCGGGGAGAGTATCTCTCACACTAATAAAGGCAAGACCAGGGACACACACACACACAAAGGCGACTGTCTGTTTCTACGCTGCCTCTCGATGTTTTTGCGCGCATTCTGCTTTGGGATTCCCAAACGGTTATGCCACCGCAGGCATGGAGAGACCTTAGAGAAACGTTCAGTTGGTAGGCAATGATCGCTGATGATAGAGGGTGGTTCCTTTTGAAACAGCTGTACGATCTACCAGCCTCCTTTGTGGTGTTGTGTCTCCGTTTAAAGGTATGCGAAGGCATTAACATGACCTCGAGCCGGCTCAAAACTGCAGGTTTACAAATTTTAGGTATTTTTCAGGAAAAGCCAAATTTAGTGAAAAAATCTACATATGATTTATAGATTTTCCCATTCTTTTTCATATTAAAAATGAGATTGTTCCAACTTAAAGTCGAGTAGAAACGATCTTTAAACCAGATTTTGAAAATAAGATTTAAATTGAGATTATAATATTGGGTTGACCTGCGTTGTGCATTTTTGCTGCCGCTTCGTCTCGCCTTGGAGACTATAATCTTGGTTTTACATTCAGTTTTTCTCAGTGTAGAGGCACGTAACGTTTGCTGCCGTGCAGTTACCTAAGTTGGTGCAACGTAAGACTCTCTGCCGACAAAGAAAACTCTCAGGATTCCAACTCATAGTGGAGCTGACGCTGTTAAATAGTCAAACCTTACTTATCCTCTCAATATTAAGACATATTTGTTGAGCCAATATTAAAGCCACCTTTGATGATACACCCACTCGAGAGTTTTACTCTCAGCTACAACTCCTCGCAGGTTGCGTAATCCACACGCTCCACATGTACCCTATTCTATATCCATCTTTCTCTGATGCCTTGCAGGTGCACACAGATGCCATTCCTTTGGCTCTGGTGTTGGCTTGTCGCAATTAACGTTCGCGGAAATTCCTGACAGGGGCAGCGGGGATGGCGAAAAGGCAGGCAGCTCATTGGGGCGTGAACAGCACGGAAGTCGTTGGGGCCCACGCGGCGTATACGTGCTTTAAAGTATGACTTAAGCAGGCAAGTGACCTTCTCTCCTTCTGCACTGGATGCGTGTGTGTGTGTGTGCAGTAAATTGTACACTGGCATTGTTTCTTTGCCCGCTCCTCCGCCGCCCCTCCTGCTCGCACTTGCCTGCATTTAGTTTTTCAGCGACAACTGTCGGCCTACTTGCCGGCTTGCGTGCCATATGCTCGAGTCACAGCAAAACAATTGCTGCCATTACAGTTTGTAATTTGGTAATCAGCCATACGAATCTGCATAATGGCAATTGGAGCAACGGCGACAACGTCCCCGTCCCCGTCCCCATCCGCCCATCCGCATGCTCCAGTCTCGTCCCGACAAGTTAGGTAAACATGGCAAGAAAAGTTGCCAACTTTTAATTGAAGTGAAAACGACGATAACGACAGCATTGTAGGGATTGGGCTAGAGCTGTAGCTTTGTTTGCCAGTCCGCTGGGATGTACATGTGGATGCGGACCCGCCCCCGCCCCAGCCCCCGCCCCCTGTGGGCAGACACACACATGGCAAAAACAGTTGCGGAATTGCTTTTTAAACCCACAGAGCGGCGCATAAAAAACCAGCAGAGCCGCACTCTGGGGCCCCGGTATTCGGATTCGGTCTGCAAATGGAGCGATGTGGGAGCGGGTTGAGTTAAGCCTTTAAAACGCAAAACTTTTGAGCCGCTCAAGTTCTAGCCGAGCGTATTTGCCTTTGTGGTCGCTTAGCCCCAGCTGACACACACATACATATTCCTATTGCAGTGTTAAAGTTTGCATTTCATGCATTCACGAGGGGATCGGCCAGGGTTAACCTGTTGCCGGGCGCTGTTTACACCAGCCGAGCTATCAGTAGTGCGGGTGGAGAGCGATAGCGGGACATAAGCAAGCGGCCTTGAGGTGCTGGTGCTGGTCGGAAGGAAGGTGGTGGCCACATTGTTTGCATTGCCCCACGCAAATATGTTGGCAGCCCCAGCTGGGGCCGGAGGCACGCGCCGGAGTGCGACATTCGTGACGTTGCTGGCCCGACCCGCCAAATGCCTGCCCGCCCGTCTGCCGGGCTTTGATTTATTGATTTTGGCCAAGGCACACAGCATACGAAATGAGACAATGTTTGCCGGCCCCACTGCTGGCCCACATGTGGTAGACTCCGACAGCATCGACGCCCCACTTCCATTAGCCTGCACCGCCTGCGTCTCGTTTAATAAGCTGCCGCATTTTAAATATATCAGCAGCTGCACGGGCTCCGGCTCGGGCCCCGGCCCCCACCCCGCCCCCGGTCCGGGTGTAACTTCCATCGAAAGCAAATGGCGCAAGTTCAATTAAATCAAAGCCTGAGCATATTTCTTACCCGCTAGACAGTTCCGGCGCCAGACGCCGTCGTCTGCTGGCGGCAACGTCTGTAAGTAGAAATGGTAAGAGAATGGTAAGACAAATTAAATTACATTTAAAGCGCAAGAAAAAAGAAGCATCAGAGCGTGGCACTGATGTGGTAAGAAGGCCAACAAAAAATCCGACAATTCGATAACAAAACGACTTAAATGATACACTGAGTGCTGGGACATTTGGCCACTGGGCTGGTGAAGTGCAATTAGATATGATCTGAAATTCTGAATATGTAATCTGCTTCGATTTTCTTACAGTTTTATGATTGCTCTTCAAATTTAACCGGAATTGATATGCAAGATGGGACACAAACCCCAGAATTTGGATTGTTAGTAGTTTTCGCTTAAAGAGAGAGAGACGATCTTCCGAGCAGAGAGACCATAAGGAGGCTTCTACAGTCACACGTACAACTTACCTTCAAAGCCTTTCAGTAGGGACACAGAAAATAATCTCTGCTGCAGCCGGTTTTATACACAGCAAACCAAGAGTTTCCGCAAGAAGCTTAGCTGCTCAAATAGGTATCCACTGACAATGATATCAGAAAACTATTCACAAAGATTTGAACTTATTCAAATGGCTAACCAACTGATTGCAGCAGACTTGCCGATTCGCTTGGAATTTTTCCAGAAGGTTCTCTAAATCAAGGGCTGCCCAACTGCACCTAATACTCGAGCAGTTACTACTGTCCGACGATCAGGAGAATATTAAAATCCACGCAGCAGACAGCGCGAGAAAGAAAAAGAAGAGACGCACACACGAAGTTGTTGCTGCAATTTCAATATACGCTCGGGAATCGTTTTTGCGCCAAACATCAACTCATGCGCCTGAAGCGTATACAGCGCGGTAACCCCTGCTCTTAATGGTAAAGGAAGATGAGACGAGGCCCACTTTGATCTAACAGACAACGTTGAAAGTTTTCAAATATGAAGTATATCCACCATACAGCTAGGCCAAGAGACGGAGTTGCATCTACGGCGCTTCACAGTGTTGGTGTTAGGAACTACGCCGAGAGAATACCTTTTAGCTCTGTGTGTATTCAACATGATGGTGCAGCTCCTCTGCCAGGTTTGACAAAGTTGAATGAAAAATTTACCAAAGCCAGATTTCAGGAACCTGCACATTCCATGGGGCCCAAAATCTCCCGGCCTTACTGCACCTGGCTCTTTCGGTCTCTCACAGATTCATAGATAGAAGGTTCGGACATACTTAGTAGTCAGGATTATTTATCCATCCACCAATTGGCTTGACCGACTTTCTGACTTATTAAAACTAATTGAGATTTAAATGGGAATCTAAAAGTTTTAGCTTGAATATAAAAATAATGAATTTGAATTACAAAGGACACGGTTTTTGTTATATTTGCCAGTCTCTAAAAACACGCAGCTGTTTGAGCTTTGTATCCATATCAGTCATGTCATAGGCATGGGACAGTTGTCCCCTGTTGTAAAAATGAAACACAGCTAAAGGAGAGTGATCTTGTTTAAGTGTTGCAAACTGAGCTTTCAAAGAACTATCAGTTTGAGCCCGGCAAGGGAAACCCCGGGATTCAAATGTTGATCCCAGACGGGTTCAGTTCATTCCGTTTTGGATTGAGTTGATCCCGAATGACCAGGTTTGACACTGTCTTTTAAATAGATAATTGTTAAAGGAATTAAAGGAAGGAATTAACCCCGGGCACGGGATAGCTATTTTGTGTAGAATTTTAGCATATTGCAATGCAGTACGGAAAAATCGAAGAATGGTGCGTAGATAGTAGATTTTAGCAAAACGATATACGCTTCGTGCACTTCCAATGAACCTCAATCAAAGATTAAGCCCTTGTTCGTATTCGAATTGAATCACAAACGAAGCCATCAAGTGCCAAATTTTCACTTTCACTTTCATTTATTTCTAGAAAAAATATTCTAATGCTTTTGCTCGTTTCCCTTAAACTACATTTAATTCCATAAATGTTTCTAAGACAAGATTTACACGGTGATGCAATTTTCTTGAAGTTCTCTTAGTAGGCGGAATATTCAAGGCAAAATGAATACGATTCATACAGGAAAGATTCAGAATCTCACCTAATTCTCTCGCCTACTAAGTTTGAAGTTTGCTTCACCGTGTAAGTCCAGTCTAACTCGAAAAAAGCTTATAATGAATGAGATATAAAATAATAAGCAAGGAGACAAGCTACTGAAATTCTGAAGAAGGTTCAGTCCGCACTTCACGACTTGCGGTCAATCTTAAGACTTTATCCCTAAGCTAATGATTCGAGTCGGGCTTGGAGCTTAAGTAAGGTAGTGTAAAATAGTGAATCAAAACAGCCAGGCAGCCACATTGGAGTATGCCAGTTATCTAGCAGTAAAATACAAGAGAAACCAAATGACCAAATGTGGTCAAATGTGCTCAGTCAACTGGCACTAAACTGGCAGGTGTTCACACGTGTATGGCAGCAACTGAAGTAAAATACTATGGCAAGCTGCCAGTGTATCTGAGCGCACTTGTAACAAATTGATTAATTTTAAGATCAAATGTTCATATTTGACTCTGAAACTCTAATTGTAACTCTAAACTGAACTGCTGGGACAAATCAGCAGCTAGCAACACACCTCATCTTTAATAGGTCTTGGTCAAGTGCCTACCAACAAGTGTCGGTTAGGACCTTCAGGTATTTGTGCATTCCCCTTTTTCTCATCAATAAAACAAATCCATAAATCAAATAAATTCGTAACAACTTTAGTGGCAAACAGCATATACCCAGTCATTCAGTCGCATCCGTCCCAGCCCAAGAAAGTGTGAGAAATGTTGAGAAACGAAAGCGGAAAGAAAGAAACCCATGTGGGTGGGCGAAGAGATAAGTAAAAGCACAAAATTAAATTGGACATTTATCAAGAGATTCTTATTGATGCTCAAAGTGCTGGCAAAGGACAAATACAAATACACACAAGCTTTGTGGCGCCCAAGTCGAAGTCAAGTGGCCAATCATCGACAAGAGGACAAATGCCGGCAATTATCGTTTTGAGTGAAAAGTTTTATTGCCCGGCGGCTGAAGGGAAGGCGCGCTGGGATGGTATTCAAATGTTGCCAAAACAAACGGCTCGCCGACACGCGGGCATAAATTTAAGTCGGGCCGCAGAGTCCTTCGCCTGCGCCCCCAAAGGATCAGCCACTAATTACGGCTATTAGTGGAGCGGCTGGAACAGGCAGCAACAGCGAAAACAATTACAGCGCATTTAATCACCTGCTGAAAATGTAATTATGTTGCATACTTTTGGGCAGGCGTTTGTCTTCACACGCTCCTTTCGTTTGGCAGGACCCATAAAACAACACCGAAGCCCCTCGAGGAGAGATTTGAAGTCTCGCTTTGAATTTATTGCATGAAATTAACTTTTGCAAAATAATTCACATAACTTCGGGGCGTGCCGAAGGGCCAGCCGAAGTGGCTTAATAAAATAATTTATGGTTCGGCAAAATGCCCATTTGGCGCTGGGGGGGCGGGGCGGGGTCTGGCGTCCAGCTGAGACGCAGCGGTGGCTCTGCGTCTGGGTCCGTCCCTGTCTGATGCGCAGTCAAGCGTGCAAAACAAAGCAAATTAATTGCAAGTCAAAGCGAACCTTTGACTCGACTACAGAGCGCACCTTTGCACACACACACAAACACACACAGCCACACAAATGTTATGGCAATTCCTTTATCAATATCCTTTTAAGTAGGTTCAGGCCAAAGTCTAATCAAATGCGACAGCAGCTGCCTTTGCCTTCCCTTTGGGCCTTTCACTTTTCGCAGGCTGTGCCCGTTGATGCGTGGCTAATATGCCACTGGGCACGGTCACGCCCCCTTTTGACCGGACAACTGCGTGACGGTTGGGGCATGGCGTTGCGTTTCGTTTCGTTCGGTTTGGTTTGGTTTGGTCGCGGCTCATCCAGCATTTTTACGCCGCCCAAGTTGCTCACTGAAGCGTTGAGCCGGTTGAATCAACAGCTGCCAAGCGTTTGACACGCAAATTTATAATGCTTTAGTGGCATTCTTGTGCTTATTATCAACACATTTCACATGTCATTAGCCAAGATGGAGTGCGATGGAGGGAGAGTTGGAAACTGTAGAGCACGGTGCAGAAGCCAGAAATTCAGTTGCTTGTTTTAATTAATAAATTTTCATCAACAATTTGTACCATTTAACATTTGTCAATAGCCCAGACAGATCGAGTAAGAGAGAGCCAGAAGCATTGGAGCCCAGGATATACTATATTTGCCTGTTTTGACAAATGAATTGTCACAATGGAATAATATCCATTAATAAAACTTACATTCATTGATACACTCATGATACTATATTTAATGAGCATGAGTTACTGCCGTTGCCAAACACCTTTAACTTCTTAAGCTCGAATTATCAGGCAGCTTACTTCGACTTAGGCCGCCTTTGCTGGACATTTTTGCTCTCACATGCACTTGCATTCGACGCTGCGTAGAAAATAGTTATATGTGCACATCATTCACACTTGACCGTAATCCTGACATTGGCGTTTAAGAAAGTCAAGTGGAGAAGATGTTTAAACAAAATGAATCACGAAACTTTGTTGTCTTATCTGGAACATGGGAATTATCAATGAAATGCACGAAATTGGTTTGATATAAAATAAGATATCAAATCCCATATAATATAGAGCAGCTCTGTGACGCGGTCGGAAAACACATCGAGAACTGCTTCGGAAAGGGGTGATTTTTAAACAACTTTCATTTTAGGCAATACTGTTTTTGGGAGCTCAGCTGTTTTCGAGTCATACTATATGTTACTGTCAAACATGTTCAGTTTGTCTCATTTCTGGTTGAATGAATACGTGAACAGACAAAATGAACGTATTTGGTGTGAGCAGCGGCCAGAAGCATTGCAAGAACTGCCACATGCATCCCGAAAAAAGCACTGTTTGCTATGGATTATGGGCCGGTGGCATTATTGGACCGTACTTTTTTGAAGATGACGAATGCAGGAACATTACTGTGAATGGAGAGAAGCGCTGCCGTGCGATGAGTTCAACCTTTTTTTTGCCCAAAATGGAAGAGCTGGACTTGGCTGACATGTTGTTTCAACGAGCGGGCGCCACATACCCAATTGAGAGGCGAGTTTGGTGAACAGTTTATTTTACGTTGGCCGCCCTAGGCAATTTTTTATATGACTATGCTGAGGCGTATGTCTATAGCGACAAGTCCACAACAGTTTGACGCACTGGAAGCAAATATTGAAGAGTTTATTCGTAACATACCGGCCGATATGTTGGAGCCGCACCCGCGGTCTACATTTATATGAAATCATCCTTAATCATCATATTATAAAGATCGTTCTATCGACTCAAGTCGAGATATCATTTGATTTTTTTTGCAATCAAACCCGAAAGCTGCTACAAATTATGAAAACCAGAACAGGTAGCCAAGTCGAAATAGAGAAAATTTAATGTAAGTGAAAAACTGAACAGGCCTGTATATTTGTTAAATGGTTTTGTTAGCTGCAATATCGACTCTGACCACAACAGGCTGTGAATCGGGGCATAGCTGGCCGGACCGGCAAATAAAAATCCCCCACCGAGTCGGAGTCGTTATTAGTTTATTTTGTAATTTTGTTAGGCTTTCTTTTTTATGCCTCCTTAGTAAAAAAGCCTTTTTATGACGTGTTTACAAATTGGTTGACAGCCTTTGTTTGTCGACTATTAATAAATAAATTATAAATAAATAAATAAAATTAAAGTTATGCGAAAGCATTAACATGACCTCGAGCCGGCTAACTGCAGGTTTAAATAAATAAACAAGAAAGAAAGTCGGTCAAGCCCGACTATAACATACTCTGTACCAAGAAAATTTGTCTTTTGATCATAACTCGAAAACCGTGCATCCGATCTTCTTCATTCCTTTGGCGGATCGATAAGTTATCCTAATAACTAAATATGCCCAGAAGGAACAAGCCATCTATCTTCAAAACTGTGGGAGATATGATGTTTTTTCTAAATTGCGGGGGCGGGAGGGGGCGTGACCAAAATTGAAAATAAACTTGAAACTCCCATACATGTCAAACCTCTATCTCTTACCATCTCTGAGATCTGTGCGTTCTTACGGACAGACAGACAGACAGACAGACAGACAGACAGACAAACGGACAGACGGACATGGCAATATCGACTCGGCTGTTGATGCTGATCAAGAATATATATACTTTATGGGGTCGGAGATGCTTTCTTCTGGATGTTCTTCTTATTATACTCTATGTACCTTTGGTACAGAGTATAAAAACCACCCTGTACTAGGGAATACTAGGGAAGCACTCTTGTTGCTCATTTTTATATCTCGTGCGAACTGAAAGTGCCTAATTAGAAGTAAGGATTGAGTACGTCGCTTTCTCTTTTTGCAGCGGCGCAGAACTAAATGCCACCTCTTTGTAGCCCACAACGTGCATTACTGTATAATGCCTATAGGCGCCCACGAAATGTTAAATTTCCGCTACGCTTCGAATGCACTGTTGTGTGTAGATACTAGAGCCCTGCATAAAATGAATCAAAGTTCCCCTTAAATCAATCACACAACTGGTAATGGTGCATTTGCCGATTTAGCACGATCTTTTTCTAACGAATCAGAAGACGACTCAGTTAATCGTGAAATAAAGGCATATACGAGACACGTAAGCAGATTAAGTGACGACTTTAATCCGTTCAAGCGGTGGGAAACCAATAAAGAGCAGTTCCCACTAATTTTGAAAGCAAGCTGCAAAATATTGGTCACTCCTGCAAGCAGAGAGGACCGTTTCTAATATTGATAACCTTTGAGCAGTGCTCGTATTTTGATGGTCTCCAGTTTATTGGCGAAACGGATTCTATAGGCCCGCAAGCGGTCTTTTTATCTGCTGGTAGAATGTCAAGATTTTTATACATGGTGCAGTTACGCATCGACTGGAAGCCAGCAAGACTGTATCAGGAGCATAAGTGGATGAGTTTTGTGGGTCTGAAACCAGCAAGTCGGCGGTGAGCAGTTTCTACATAACTGGGGTAATTTAACTCTCCTGGGGGCATATATATTTAACTCGTACCTAAGCTCGACCATGAAGCAGCATTCTTCGAGGAAGGAGCGAAGTATAGCAAATTGCGCAGTTGGGAAATTTGGTAACAAATTGTTTTAGGGTTGACTAAGTTTTTGACTTGATATGATCTAATGAACCACTGATTGCTTGATCTATTTGGAGTCATTATAAATATGAACTGACTAACTCGAATCAAAATATTTTCAGTCTTGATTTACTTGAACCCTTGTTTTTAAACATGAATCAAAGGGCACTTTGATTTCACTCATACAGGGCTCTAGTAGAGACTTCGAAGACAATCGAATGCACCGAGCAGTGTCCAAGGTTGTAAAGTATTTGCTGTACAACTCCAAGCTCAAAGTGTGTGTGTGTGTGTGTTTTCCTCGCCAATATTTTTCAAGTTACTTAGCCTTATACCCTGCCTATACACAACAAAATAAACATGATAAATGCTCTTTAAAGTATGCTAAGCTTAATTATATCACTAATACAGGAAAATAATTGTCTTATAGTTGGCTTACTACTAACTCATTTTGAATAGCTTCAATTAGTCCGTCGATCTTAGTAAATGCAAAGAGCGGATTAAGTATGACGCAGGCATAACAGACAGACTTTAAATTGAGAACTATTAAAGGAAAAAAAATTGGCATACTTTTAGGGGCATCTATCACGATATTCTTTTTGTGTATAAACGGGGTATTAGTTTAGTTCAAATGGCCCAGACAAGCTGGAATAGGCTGGGGCAAACAAAAATTTATTGTCTTATGTACTCGGCACGCCTCAGGAATATTCCACGTTGATTGGTCATGGTCCAATCCATGATGATGCAACGGTGATCAATCGATGGAACTGAAACGCTTTGCATTTTCTTTGAACTCGCGAAAGCATAAACGAGAGAGGAATTTTTCCGCCCTGGTTCCGGGTTTTCAGACATTGCCGGGTTTCACACACAATCCATAAAAACCGAGCTATAAGTCAGTCCGATGAATTATATGAATTTTGGAAGCAGAATTTTAAGACTATTTTCTTTGTGGGCAGATTGTCCAGGATCGTGAAAATACGTGGCCAATTATTTTGCATAGTTTGGTTCCATCGATCGAGTTTTCCAATCTTATCAACCCTGTGTCTTTCAACTAAAATGTCTGAATATGGTTTTAGAATTGATTTATGTGATTTTTAAGTCAGATAGTTAAGTTTTGGAAAAATCGTCAACGATCGATCGATTAATTTGAGTGTGACGATTGGCATTAAGGTGTGTTCGTTCTAGGGTTTCTATGTGTTTTCATACTAAAATCGTTCTCATGCTGGGTTTTATAAGCAGAGGGAGCATTCGAAGTATCGTTCCGAACTCGTGGATGAAGAAATATGCCATCAAAGTCATTCAGAGTTTAACCATTTTAGTACTACTTATCATGTCCATCTAACATTCTCGAAACTTGAGTATTCTCAAGTATGAGAATGAGAGAGAGACTAAATGCTAGTTCTTAGTCCCCCAAAAATTTGAGATGCCAACTGCCAAATTACTTATATTCTCTGTCACATTTTTGCGCTTGACACCTTTGACATTATGTTTTTTTTACCGAGTTTTGGCTAACTGTGCAAATGAAAACTGCAACAACAAACGCGTCAATGACAACCCACAAATGTGTCGTTCCGAGACCCATTTGAAAAATTAACAAAGGGCACAGGTGACAGCAAGCCAGGATTCCTGCTGGATGCATTCCCCCGCTCTCGAGCTGACAGTGCAACATGTGCGGATGTCACAGACAATTCCGCTAAAAGCTTTATGCCGTGGACAGTTGCCACTGCCAACTGCGACTCAAATTAAACGCTGCACACTTGAAAACTGCTCGAGGAGATGTGAGTTTTATCTGAGTCGCAGCAAAGGCGGCTAAGCATCATAACTCACGCCCGGCAGACGACCGGTCTTGTCACTCAAGAAGCGTGAAAAACCTGCCAAGATGCCGAGGAGTCATCTCTGAAGTAACGTTGCCTGCATTATGCAGATGTCCCCGGGCAGCAACAGCAGCAGCCGGAGCAGCAGCTGCTGCCGTGGCATGCACTTAACATGTTGTACCACAAAATCGTCAGCCATATGCCGCGCATATTAATTTGATGGCACTCATATTTATGCCAAAGCAAAGGCAAAAGCGTTTGCTGCTGTTGCGACATTTTTTTGACAAGTTGCAGTCAGTGTGGCAGCCGGAATCGCAGTGCCACATTTGCAATGCGAGTAGGAGCAGGAGCAGGAGCAGGAGCAGCTGGCGATGCCGCTGCTTTGCATATGGTCGGAGGGGACAAGTGCAGCTAAAGCTGGCAAGTTGGCAATAGACCAGCAGACGGGGCTAAGCAAAGCGGAGTCGGTGGCTGCCCCCGCTGCGATTTCTCCTGCATTTTCCCAGCATTCTTTTTCTGGTTTTTGTGCTGCATTTTTTGTTGTTGTCGCATTCCAGTTTAATTATTTCAGCAATGCTGCAGCCGCTCCCGCCGCCGCCGTCGCTGTTGCTGTTGGTAACGACATCAAATTTACATACGCAATTTCATTGTTGCCGCCGGATCTGGCCGATGTCGTCCTTCCAGAGCTGCACTCTGGCCGCTGTCTGTGCCACCGCATAACGCATTTTGTATTCAAATTTTTTCGCTGCAGTCGGAACATTACAAATTCTATTCGCAGTTGGCTCCACTGTTGTTTCTGTGCAGTTTCCTTTATATTAAGCCCCCTGGCCCCTGACTAACATGTGCTCTCATAATAATCAGCTGCAGGCGAATGTAGCGTCGATTCTATGTTATGACTTCAGCATGAGGTAAAGTAAACTGGATTTAAATATGCTATATATATATATGTACAGACGTTGAAGGGCACTAGGAAGTCGAGTGCTTTGGCGAACTTGTCATGCAAATCAGTATCTTTGCTTTATTATGCAGGTTTCGCTCGAGTACTCGAGTAGCACTTGCGCCCCTCCGCGCCATGTCATTGCACGCTCGAGCACCAAATCTGGGGATGGTGTCAGCAGCTTTTAGGCCTCTTTGCGTGTTAAATGTAGCACAATAATGAGGCACAAGGTATTTGCATTTCTTTTGCCAAACCAAATGCAATAAACTCTCGAAACGAAAGCAAATAAAAAGTAATCAGAATTTCAGATTCGGCCAGCGCCAAAAGGAATTAAAAAGTGTGCTAAATAATTCATTCCCGAATTAAAATATAAATCACTTTCACACCATTTTGTCGGCCGACGGCGCACAGTGGGCACAAATCATCGCGAAATGTGATCGCAATCTTAGCTTGTCACACGACTTAAAAAGTCTGATTCGGGTTGGATAACTACTTTATAGCCAGGCAGGTACCAACTTCTTGGGCTTGAGGCAATGGAACTTAAGCGATCAGTTAAGTTTGCTCATAAAAACAAGTCACTAACACAAAGGCTTCTGTCAACTTGGCGTGGCTGCTGTAACTGTCTGATTTTGCACTTGTGCTGCCTTGGAAGCAGAAAATAGGCGAAAACTGCTGAAGAACTAACTGTGGAGGATCTTGAAACAGCTGTACAGTCGACGAGCCTAAAAACATTGCTTTCTTTTTATGCTTTCGAGGGATTCTTTTATTTCGGCACTAATGCATTTTGAAGGAGTTAAATTTGATTTCAGAGTCACGCGTCAAGCTGACCATGGAAATTTTGTGATGTTGTAAAGCGTGAGTATCGTATAATGTGTATCAAATCGCAATGACTTCGGATCGGGTACTTCGTTTCGAGTACTGAGTATTGTGTACCTATCACCGAGTACTTAGTAAACAATATCGAGTAGTAAGTAGAAAGTATCGAATGCTGAGCTTCGAGAACTCAGTGTCAAGTATTGCAAATCGAGATACTAGTATAGTGTATCGAAAACTGAGTATAGAGAACTAAGTTTTGAGTACTTGTTGTCGTGTACTAAGTAACGAATATCGAGGACTTAACATCGAGTACTGAGCATCAAGTACTGAGTATCGAATACCTGTTATCGTGTACCGAGAAACGAATATCGTGAACTAAGCATTGAGTACTGAGTATCGAATACTGCTTATCGAGTACTGAGAATCGTGTTCTTAGTATCTAGTACTGTATATCGAGTTATTAGTTTAGTGTATCGAGAACTGAGCATCGAGTTTTTAGTTTTTTTAGTAGTGGGTATCGCCTACTTTGAATTGAGTATTAAATGTCGAGTTCTAAGTACGAGGTGTTGAGTACTGATTATTGAATATCGAGACCTGAGTATCGAGTACTTCTTATCGAGTAGTTAGTATCAAATATCGAGTACTGAGCATCGAAAACTGAGTTTTGAGAACAACGAATTGTGTTTTGATTACCGAGTCTTGAATATAGAGTACTCAGTATTAAATATCGAGCAGTGAGTAACGACTACTGCTTATCGAGAATCGAATTTTAACTATCGATTACTGAGTATGGTGAATATAGTATATGAATATAGTAATGTAGAGTACTAATTATAAAGAGTCGAGTACTGTTTATTGAGTACTAAGTATCGAGTACTGATTATTGAGTATCGAGTACTAAGTGTTGAGTACTGATATGTCTTAAGTATCCTTTCCCACCCAGTACTAAGTGTTGAGTACTGATATGTCTTAAGTATCCTTTCCCATTCTGAAATGTATCTTAACTTTGCCTTAGTAGATTAAGATGATATTTTACTCAGCTTATTCCAATCAAAATTCAAATGCTTTCCGACTTAGACATCACTTTCCCAGATTTGAAGTTCCATCACTTGAGACAATATTCACTGTCAAGTCAAGACAGCTGCATAATAATTATGTCTTTGAACAAACCAAAATATGATCTTGGCCACTGTGCGATGTGGACCCAGCATTTACTGCTTGGTCCTTTTTTTCCTGCGCCCGGACACTTGTTTATTTTATTACTTTTTTTCGACGAAACGATGCAAATGAGCGACCCGGGCAAAGCGAAAATCTTTTTAATATAAAACTGAATTACTTTTAGCAGCGATTTCCGAGTGCCTTCTCCGGCCGCGCCATTAAAATTGACGAACTGTAAACCGGCCGCCTCACGCCCCGCCAATGCTGTTAAAGCAGCCACCGGGGGGGTCTACAACTGCCCCAGCAGGACGCTGTCGTCGCCTTGGGTTATTAGGCAGCTTATTATCGTCCTCCACATCAGCGTGGCCAGGGTATCATCATTATCGAGTGCTTTGTGGCCGGCTAGCAAAAGTAATTTCAGTGTCCTGCATGTTTTTAATAGGATTGTGTTGGGGGCGAATTACCTGGCGCCCGCAGGGGATCGAACACATGAGGCGGAAGGAGCAGCGGAAATGGAAGCGGCTATGGGTACTTTTAATTTCTCAAAATGGCAACTTGCTGGCATCCGTTGCGCCTTGGGTTCGATGCAGCAGCAGGAATTATGGAGACTTGTTGCAAAGGTTCAGATAGCTGGAAATAATTCAGAGAATGTCGATGGTGGGCAACTGCTGCTTGTCGTTTCTGTTTGTGAAATATGCATTTGGTTTTTTGTTGTTTTTGTTGCTTATCTCCGCCCTGGCAGCAGCCGCAGTGTAAGTGGAACGTGCCACAAGGGTGAGTATCACGTATACGCAATGTTGTGGCTTGTTGGTTTAGGTTTCACTGCAAATTAGCTGCCGGTGCTGCTGCAATGTGCGATAATTTACTCATTTCATGTGTTATTAGCTGTCAACCCCGGGGTGGGGGTAGGCGGCAAGGCGGCAGGCTGAAGGGAATACACTAAATTGCATGTGCCGTTGGCCATGTTGCTGCTGGGCAAGACATCTACTTCGTCTTCCACACGCTTCTTCTTTTATTTTGCCCTTCATATTTATGTTTTATGCTCTCTCTCTTTATCATGGCTCACTTTTGCGGCGTCTGCGCCTCGTTGAGTTGAGTTTTTGGACATTGCAAATTTGCGCTATCTAATGGTGGCCGCTGCACAAGCTAGGAAAAAACATGGCGAAAACGAGACAATGCTGCCTCTGCTGCACTTGAGCTTTTGCCGGTGGCCTCTCACATGGACTCTGGCTGCGCTTTTGCAGCAGTTTCTGATGGCGCTTCCCGGAGAACCCCGGCTGTGACCCAAATTTTTACCAAATTGGATAAATTTTTCGCATTTCTGCTCTGGCATTTTTTTTTTTTGTTGCCTGCCTTGCCACGTCTCTGCGCTTGGCTTTGTTGTTGCAATTTCTCGCCACATTTGATTTATCTCGCCTTATATACAGCCAGCGAAGCAACTGTATGCACATATGTATGTGCCCGGCAGTGGTTGTTGCTGTTGTTGCTGCTGCTGCTCCCCGGCTGCTTCACTTGTGCGAAATGACTCACCGCAGTTGGTTGTGACTGCTCGACTTCTTCTGCTTGTTTTGCCACTTGTATCTCCAGAATTGAATCTAGCCCGGCATCCTCCGCTCTGCCAGCTTTGTCGTCTCGCTGTCCGCAGCGCTTTTTATTTGCAGTTTCTGTTGTCCGCTGATGCCTTTCCTGCTTATTTCTGTTGGCTTTTTTGACTACGTGTTAGGCATAGTAGTTGCTGGGGTCCGTCGCCCCAAGCTTTTAATCATGATTTACGAGCTCGCCCCGGCCAGCGACTGACAAGAGGTAAATATAAATGGAATTTTAAAATGTGATCTGATTTAATTATGCAGAGCAAAGTCAAGACGGGTGGGGCGAAAGCGGTTCATTTTTTGGGTAAACAAAACAGGAAAACATTCTCGAATGTGATAAGAACAACACCTTTGTCCGCATTATTTATGATAAATCTCATTTCGTCTCCCCCTGCTGATATACTAGTAGAAACATTTATGTGTGCGCTGTCTCATTAGGCTAAGTGATATGTTTTTAGTTATTTGTAGCAAAGAAAAGTAGGAATTTTATCTGGGTCAAGCATTCAACCCCCTAAAAGGTTATGCCAGAGTTAATATTTCAAAGCGTTGATTAATAAACTGACAACTACTTGCATTAACTAAGTGAAACACTAAGAATTGTACCAGCGCATTAAGCGATTTAGTGTGAAAGAACCTACGTAAAAAACGAAACCCAAATCTTCTTGACACCAAGGAAATTTCTATTTAGCTGTACATAAAGTGCAATGCTTTACCAAAACTGTTTTTTTTGGTGAAATGGCAAACCTTACTGAGCATTTTTGGCGTTGCCACATGCTAGGAATCAAGCTTGAGGTATCAACAAATATACAATAAAACACCAAATAGCTTAAAAATCACCTTTTTAGGTACATGTCGATTTGGATTAAAATCTCTTTGGTACAAAGGTTGTATTGGTCTTATGTCAAACCCTATTAAGTACAAAATATTCTTCTTGAAGTTTAATAAATTCTAAACTCAATCCCAATTCATTTTGGAACCAAATGAATCCATTAAATCTAGATATTTTTACTTGAATACTGATAACGCATATTTCTTAAATTTTTTGGCATGTAAGTGCGAACTGCCGTTGAATTTCAATAATATAAACGGACGAAAAAAATAAATAAATTTTTGGTTTACAACGGCATAAAGTCTTACGGATCAATCTTCTCCCATTTCGCTGAGTAACAAAGTCGGGCAGGTCGACTTGAAATCAGCGATGTTCACGCCTGGCCAGCAGTAGCTGAACAAATTTCGATATTCACATTGACCCGATCCGAACTCATGTCGGGGCTAGAGCCAAGAGAGCAAACATCTTCTCAGTCGCTTTTAAGCTATCGATAAACTAGGTCAGAGCTGGTTGGCATCGCTTTGTTTTCGCACAACATACACTTTCAACTTTCAGCTTTCAATGCATAACAGACAAATTACAGCGGCGATGGACTGAGGCGCACACACACATACTTTAAGAGCTTGCTGCTAACCAACTAACCAAACGAACTAGTTGGCACTCTACATGTTGAGAAACAAAGCGAACAAAAATTAGCCATTTGGCTCTGCTCAGAAGTGCAAGTATTTCTTTCCCGCTCTTTTCAATGTGTCGCATAAAAACCGGGGTTTTTCCCCTTTTTTTTGCAGACAACCTCAAAGAAATTGGGCAATTGTGGCAAGCGCCGCCATTCCTCGCAAAAAACAAGTCTCAACTTCATCTCGACCAAAGTCTGCCCTCCAAATGCAGTGTGAATTGTTCTTACAGCGGCCTTAACAGCTGCTTTTGTTGACCGTGCTTAGGATTGGGCTGGCTTTTTAATTATGCAGCAGTCGCCGCCATCAACGACGGTCGTAGCTCAAGGACGCAGAGAGAGCGGGCGAGGTCAGAGCGCCTGGTGGAGTCTGGAAATTAATATAAAATAGCAAAAACTTTGCCGGGCGTCGCGAGGGGAGTGCGGAGAGGCCTGTGGCTCAAATGCAGCCGCCAACTGCATAAAATGTAACGAGCCAGTCAGCCAGGATGCAAAGCCCCGAGCCTCGAGCGCGGCCTGGCAGCATTCAGAAACAATTTGCTACAGATTATGAAAATTGCTTAAGAAATTAAATTGCTGCAGACCGCGAGGGGTGGGGGGACGGGGCCAAAGGTCGCAGTCGTCGTCGCGAAAACCACGGGAAATTTGCATTTCCATTTGCGGCCGGGTCTGTGTGCCTTTGATTTGCCCGGCACGTAGTCCGGCAAGGGAAAATGCGCAAAAAGGATTTCTGCTGTGGCTACTAATTCAATTTGCAATAACAACAACAGCAGCAACAGCCACTCGAGGATGTTCTAATTATATGGCTTTGGTCGTTTGGTCAGCGGGAACTTTATTAAAAATATTTGACCAGAGTCCGAGTACATTTGCATACTTTGCGCCGCGCGACGAGTGAGTCGGGACTCGGAGCACGCGCTGCGCCTATAAAGTGACTCGAGGATTGGCTCTTCCTTTTCTGTGTTTTTTTTTTTACTGTTCAATTAGCATAATGGCCACACAGGGGGCGGGGGGCGCGGAGGGCGACTGATCCTTTTGCCAAATAAATAAATGCATAAATATAAATACAGTTGCGGTCGATGGAGGCGGGGGAACGCCCTTTTTCTCGGGTCTCTCGTTCTGCTTGAGAATGGTCAGCAGGCAGCAGGCACATCATTTCCGGTTTGTTTACGCAAATCGAGCACATTTCGCATAATTTCCTATTGCCGCCGAAGCCGGAGCTGAGACTGTGCCCGGCATGCCAAAGTTGCCCACATTTCCTCATGTTTATCCACATATTTATATGTGCGCAATGTTTTTCTTGTGGGGGAAATTTTATGAAAATTCTTTCCAAATTGAATGAAAACATATTGACTGTGCGATGACGACGACAACGTCAACGTCAAGAAAAACAACGTCGTTCGATGTTGTCGGGCTGACAACGACCAGGACGAACAGGACGTATAGCAAAACGTTTGATGTTAGCACCGTAAATACATGTATATTTGCCTATAAGTATGTGTGCTATGCAAGCAAGTGTGTGTGTGTGTGTTTTTTTTTTTTTTTTTTTTTAATTCATTTATTTCTACATATATACAAACTTAAATAATAATAGTAATAGTTGGGAGTGGGGCTGCATCTCTGCGGTACGGCCGCTAAGCAATGCTTCGCAGAGACCTCAGCACCGCTACTCAACATTGCTTCTTCTTAAGCGCTCTACTCTGCGCAGTTCTACCATAATTTGGGCCGAGTAGGTGCTTATCAGCTCCCAGTTACGGCTGCTTTCCACCATTATTGATATCAGGTTCCCCACGGTTATGGGCTTTCCGAGAGACTCCTTCAGTTGCTCCCTTTCGCGTGCGAATCTGCCACAGGCAAACAGCACGTGCTCCGCGTCTTCCTCTGAATCCCAGCACCAGGTACACTCTGCGCTTTGGTCGTGGCCAAAACGGTGCAGGTAGCTGCGAAAGCAGCCGTGGCCACTTAGGACCTGCGTCAGGTAAAAGTTTACCTGACCGTGCTTCCTGCCAATCCATATGCTCAGGTCTGGTATGAGCCGGTGAGTCCAGCGACCCTTGGGGGACGCATCCCAGCGATTTTGCCATCTCCTTAGGCTCTGTACTTTTGCGGAGTCTCGAATCTCCTTCTTCATCGCCGAAGTATAACCTTTGCCGTGGGTTTCCGAGTAGACTGTGGAAATGTCCGCAGCCAGCTCTTCCAGAGGCGCTAGGCCAGCGATGACGAGCGCGGCGTCATCCGACACGGTGCGAAACGCACAGCATACACGAATCGCGCCCAAGCGGTGTGTTGCTTCTAAGCCACGCCTATAGCTTTTTATGTGCAGTGCCTCCTTCCATACTGGCGCTGCGTACAGCATTATAGATCTGGTGACACTCGAGAGCAGCATTCTTCTTCCTTGTCTCGGACCTCGGGTGTTGAGCATTATCCTTGACAGTGCTCTGTTGGTTGTAGCTGCCCTTGTGTTTGCATACTCCAGGTGCTCTCGGAAACTAAGCCTTGTGTCCAGCATCACTCCCAAATATTTAAGGGCCCTCTTAGAGGCCACCGAGGTATTCCCGATTCTGATATGGGCTGTCTCTACCTTTTTCCGGCTACTTATCAGCACCGCCTCGGTCTTATGCGGTGCCAGCTCTAGCCCCACAGATAACAGCCATGCTTCGATCTGCGCTATCGACTGGTTGCATAGCGACTCTGCCTGAGCTAGCTCCTTTGCGACAACCACCACTGCCACGTCATCCGCAAATCCAACAACCTGGACTCCTGGGGGATGAGATAGTCTAAGTACCCCGTCGTACATCGCATTCCATAATAGTGGCCCAAGTACGGAACCTTGCGGGACACCTCCAGTTACCTCATACGACTCCGTGCCAGCACTAGTGTCGTATTTCAGCACCCTGTTGCTGAGGTAGCTTCTGATGATGAGCAGCAGATATGCGGGGACTCCAAAGCTTGTCAGCGCACCCAATATGCAGCTCCACCTTGCCGTATTGAAGGCGTTGCGTATGTCTAGCGTGACCACTAAACAGTACTCCTTGCCTCCGCCCTTCCATCTAGTTCCCTCTATCGCCTTAGACGCCGTCTCCACGACCATGCTGATGGCATCGATGGTGGACCTAGCTTTACGGAATCCAAACTGACGATGCGAAAGGTCACCAGCTGCTGAAATGGAGCGTTCCAGGCGTGTGGCAACTATCTTCTCTAACAGCTTACCGGCAGAGTCGATAAGACAAATTGGCCTATATGACGATGGTTCACCTGGTGGTTTGCCTGGCTTCGGGAGCAGGACCAACTTCTGTATCTTCCATTTGTCTGGAAATACACCCTCGTGGAGACATTGGCTGTATAGGTCCGCGAACACATCTGGCTGGAGGGTTAGCGCAAGTCGGAGGGCTCTATTGGGGATCGAATCCGGACCTGGAGCCTTGTTTACATTGATATTCCGCGCTGCTTGTAAAATCTCCTCTGCTGACACTTCCTCGATGGTCGTGTTAGGCGCAGACTCCGTTGCGGCTAACATTAGCTCTCTTCTGTGCGGAAACAGCTCCTCAACTATGTGCTTCACGAGTAAGGGGTCACTCGGCTGAGGCACCTTCTGCGCTTTTAGTTTTTTGACCACGATTTTGTACGCGCTTCCCCAAGGGTCGTGTTCTGCCGAGTCGCACAGATCAAGGAAACAGTTCCGCTTGCTCTCCTTGATAGCAGTCTTGAGAGCTCGCCTGCATCTACGGAATGTTTCTTGGCACTCGCAGAAGGACGAACTTCCGCGTGAGCGTTGATACGATCTCCTGGAACGGTTGCAGGCGCGCCTGGCCTCTGCAATATGGTCATTCCACCAATAGACGGGTTCGTGGTGCCTTCCATACGGTTTGCGAATTGCCATGCTGGCGTCGCATGCCACCTCCAGTTGGTTCATGACGCTTCCTGCCATACATTCCGCGCTTCCCGAGGCAGTCAAGTTCGCCAATGCGTCTGCAAAGTCTTGCGTTCGCAGTGACTCCACACGGTACATTTTCCAGCGGGATGCCGGACTAATATGCCTTCTCGTTGCCACACCGACAGTGTAGCGAATCGCAAAGTGGTCGCTTGCTGTATATTCGCCGCTTATTCTCCAGCTAGCAGTAGGGAAGAGGCTACTGCTGACGAACGTTAGGTCCACCACGGATCCAGTGCCCGCTCTGCTGAAAGTGTGCTGATTGCCCTGGTTCAGCAAGCCAATTTCTAGATTGGTGAAGGCCTCTAGCAAGATCCTGCCTCTCGCGTTGGTGCACGTGCTGCCCCAGTCCTCGGCCCACGCGTTGAAGTCGCCAGCGATGATCATCGGGCTTCTACCCCTAGCGTCTGCAACTAAAGCGTCAAGGGTCGCAGAGAAGTCTGTCGCGCTTAGACTGGGGGCGAGGTAAACGCTATAAACCCACATGTCATCAAATTTTGCACGGACGAAGCCATCCTCGGCACGCACGTTAGAGAGTTGTGCTGCAACTACACCACAGAGCCAAATAGCTGCCTTTCCTGTGCTGTCCACGGCCCACTTGCTGCTGTCGCCAACTTTGTACGGTTCGCTGAGTATCGCAAGATCTGTGGGCCGCTCTCGCACTGTTTGCGACAGCAGATCTTGCGCAGCGATACAGTGATTCAAGTTAAGTTGAATCAACTGCATGTTTGGGCTGTCTGGGTGCTCCGTTGCGACGAGACAGTGTGCACGTTCGGCTGCCCGCACGGTGATTCACATCCTGGATGCCCTTGGTGCTACAAAGGTAGCATTTTTCAGCGTTTTGGCAGGCTGCGATTTTGTGGCCAGCTTCTCCGCATTTGAGACAGCAGTTTGTGCGATCTACAGAGCTCCTGCATCCAGCTGCAATATGCCCAATCTCCAGACATCTGTAGCATCTTCTAGTTCCCTCGCGCTGCTTTATTCGGCAACGTGTCCAGCCGATTTTCACCTTTCCCAGGTCTAGTACCCGCCTTGCGTGGGTTGTCGGGATGGTGACAATGGCCACCTGCGTTTCCGCGAATGAGCTGCGCAAGCTTTTAACGCTACAAACCTCCAGAGGGATTCCGGCTTGGGCAGCCAGGGCTTCCGCAATTTCCTCCCGAGTGGTCAGCGAATCGAGGTCGCTAATCTCCAATCGCGTTTCTGGTGTAAGGGCACGGATACCCGCGGTGTCCCCTAGTACCTGCTCAATTTCCGCCTTTAACTGCTGGGTACATTCTAGGCCTGACCCATTCAACTCAAGCAGTAGTTCGCCGTTGGCTGTGCGTCGAACCTTCTTGACATTCTCGCCCACGTTTTTCAGCTGATCGTCTTGGCGCCTAGTGACCATGTTGAGAACTTCGCTGTATGAGAGGCCGGCTCTGCCAGAGACAACAAGTGCGTCTGCTCGAGGCTTTTTTGATGCCAATTCAGGCCGCTTTCTGCCGCCTCCTTTCCTGCCTACTTTCTGCCACTGCTCCTTAGGTACTGATCTGGTACCTGCAGGCCTGGTAGTATTCCCAGCATCGGCACGCTCACCATTGTCCACAGTGACATCCAGTCGTACATTCGATTGTGTTCGACTGGCAGTCGATTGGGCGCCTTGTTTTCGGACCCTTGGGGAGGTTTGGGTAGAGCACTCTGACTTGGCCTTATCTGCGCTGCAGCTTTGCGCGATTGGCGAGGTTCCACATAGGGTCGGCGTTGTCTGCGCTGCGATGTCAGCTTTCTCCGGGGCTATGTGCTCAATCACAACAGGTGCGGTTGGTGAACGCTCGGGTTCCAGATGCTCATTGCAACGGGAGCAGCAACTGGGTTCCGCTAACAGGGCTTCCACGCTCTCGCAGACGCTTATCTGGATCTGCCTTAGCTTTGCCAGCGAATCCTTCATCCCCAGGGTGATATGGCGCACAACCGGTTTTTTTTCGTTGACCGTGTAAAGAATGTCCTCGAGTATGTTGCCCAGTACTCGCATCTGATCGGCGATGGCAGGGCCAGATCCCTTGCGCTTTTTCGGAGGCGTTATCCGGGTTTCTCCTGAGGGACTTGATTCTTCCCTATTCCTCTTTGGAGTCTCGAACTCTGTCTCGCAGCTAGCCGCAGCGAGTTGTTGCCCCGCAGTTGTCAGCGGTGGCTCTCCAGGAGGAGTCCTTGCAATTTTTGCACCTTTTGCGAACGGGTTCCCTTCCCTTTCGGTCGAAATGGTCGCCACTTGCGCCATCGTCGCGATAGGAGTGCCCCATTTATCTTGGGGCGATCTTGCCGACTGGTGTCGAGCAAGCGCCCCTTGTTTCGGTATCCCCAGAATTTTACTACCTACTTTTTTGTTATTGATAAATAAATCCTAAGGAGTCCTGCGGTGGCCAAAAGTTTCCCTCTGACGTTTAACCGTTGGGAGCTATACCGCTCCAAGCCGGTCGCCAGAGCCCTGTTTGGTTGCGCGCCGCCTCAGCGGAAGGGTTGGCAGTTAGTCAGTTCCGCGACCTTTGCACCTTTTTCTCCTTAGGAATATAATCAAAACTAAAAAGTTCAAATTTGAACCAAACCGCCAAATTTACCCGCCTTATGCGCGCTAACAGCACGCCGTTGGGCCTCGCAAGCTCACTGTTAAAAGGATCCGCTTTCCAACACTGGCAACAGCTGATAGTGTGGGTGGCAAGATCAACACAGTGAAAGATGCTGGAGCCAATTTTTGCTTTTGTAGCACACACTCACACAAAAGGGGGCGGGAAACAACAGGCAGGCGTCCCCAACCACCCACTGCAAGGCTGGACTGCAAGGCACACCAGCTGGACTTGGCCAAAACAGCAGCGCGCCGTGGATGCCAATACACCGGGTAAGTGCCTATGCCAATAGGAGTCACACGCCAAATAAACTTTGAGTCTTTACGCAGGGAAAAACCGAGGATTTCTTCACTTGTTAGGATCGACTGTGAAAACGCGACCGCACTTGGGAAAATCTCAACTCAACTCTCATGTGTGTGTGTTATCGCCTGCTATTTGTATTTGCCTCCCGCTGTGTGTTGCCCGGAATGGGTGGCCTGTGCTCTGCCTTGCGGTTTTTGAATATGTCTCATTTGAAATTGTTCCCCAGCTATTTGCATGCCATTTCCGCCGGCCCACCAGAAGCCAACCTTGTTCTTGGTATTTGATTTTGCCAAAGATGCTATGCGAAAAATGTAATAGACCAATGTGTGGGCCAAAACGTTGACCTCAAATGCTAATAAACAAGAGAGCGCATAAATTCTAACTGCTGCCTGCCTACGCCACGGCCAATTGGCTGCAATTTAACAAAGTGCAACGGAGCGCATGTTGAGAGCACCAACAAAAACAACAACAACATCAACAACAATGGCAGCCAAATGGCAGAGAAATGCCAGCCAGCGCCACAAAGAGTGGCCAAACGACACAGAGAGTACTCGGGATACAGCAAATAAAGTGGGGAAAAAGGGAAATATGTTGTGCTTTTTATTATGGACACACTTGAACAAGTAAGATTGGTTGGTTGTGACAACAACAATTTTGCACCACTGCAAAAAAAGAGGGCAGTTTCTCGTACGTAAGACGATTCTTATGTAAGGCAGTGGACAGAAAAGAGAAGAAGAAAGTCGGTCGAGCACAACTATAAAATACACTCAGGGAAAAATGCACTGATATTTTAACACTTTGACTTGAATATTTTCACCATTGATTTAGCGTTAAATTTGGAATTCGTATATATAAAGAGGGCATATATTAACTGCGACAACTTTGCTGTTGCTCATTTGGTTGTTTGGCCTTGGCTCATAATCAGGTTATTTGTCATCCACATCGCTGTCGTCGGCGCTGCTGATCTTTGGCCTGCACAGAAGAGGGCGGGTAAGTGGCCCTTTGTGCGCATTTTACACCTGCCTTTTGTTTGTCTCGCCAAAGTCCAACTTCCCGTCTGCCTCTTGCCAGTCTTTTGTGTGTGTGTGTGTGTGTGAGCTTGTGTGTCAATGTAGACTAGCGACAGCCAACAAGTTCGGTATACGCCTCCATTTCAACTACTTTGGCAAGACAACTGGGTTGAACAATCAAATTTTAATAAGCCTCTGTAGCATGGTCACACGGCTGGCCTGGCTTTTAACTCTTTTAGCTTCGTTTTTGTATTGTCCGGCCAGCAATTCTCTTTCCTTGTGCTTCGCCTTAGTAGACTGTCCATATTTGATTTTTCTGTTGTACAACGATGCGTATGGGCAATGAGAGATTTTCTAAGATTAATACTAGATTGATGGATGCTTTTGCTTTAATTTAAGTGAATTGGTATCTTCTACTTTGTGTTTCAGGTTAATGTTTGCGAAAACCTGATCGAGTATCCATCTTTCCGGTAAGTTTTTAATGGTATCTTCTCATAAGTTTCGAGTCCTTAAAACACAAATCAAAAAGTCGATTTTTTAAACTAATTACTCGAAACTCGTTACAAAGTACTCGATGCTGGGAGCTCGAAACTCAGTACCCTATATCATTGCACGGTCAAACGCGATGACGCGTGATGCTGAAGTCAAGCCGTAATCCTTCTTAAGGTCTTCTTTAAGGAAGTTCAGGATGTTTCACATCAAATCAGAACTAATAAATAGAAGAAAACTGGGAATTCGAATACTTGAAAATCAAAAATTGGAATATAGTTCAAAAGTTCTATCAACCTGCAACTTCACTGTAAGAGTTGTAAGGAAATTCCCAGGCTGAGGTTCATACCTTAATCGCGATTAGGGTCGGTGTTTGTGTCTTTTTCCCTAAGTTCCAACTTCCTTAATATCTAAGTTAAGTTCAGTTGATGGGTTTAGCTAAGACGATAGAAAGTAGAAGGTACGATAACGATAAATAAACATACGTACAAACATACATACAAACGCTCTGTTCCGAATTTCGAGTCGGATTTTGTGTCAACGTTGGCTTTTCTCATTTAAAGTTCACAATTTTCTATGAAGAGGGCACACTTCAAATTTAATATTGGTAATAGTTAAATTTGACATGGAAATAGTTAAAAACTTTTTTTTTATTTAAAAATTTTGCTAGCCAACCAATTTTCTTTGTAATGGAATCCAGGAGTAGAATTTTTCTAGATTATGTTCTGAAAAACTGCGAATTATATGAATTTGAGAAAAGTTGTAACTTACTTACTACTTACTCACCTACTTACTTACAGAGTATACTCTGTATATTTATATTTAAATTATCTTAAGTTGGATGGCACACAAAGAAGTGCTGCACATCGCAGTTTTGGCCGGTGCTGCCCATCAAAATTGTTTGATTTACTTATAACTCTCGATCGTTCATACGATCTTCACATTCCGGGAAAACTGCTCCAATATTTCAATATTTACAGCAGGACTTTAATAGTCTCATCTTTAATTTAGCGTTAAGCATCACATTCGTAAATCTAAGGTGAGCACTCTTCGATTTGAAAATGGGAAACGTTAAAACTTGTTTTATACTCTGTACCAAAGGTGCACAGAGTATAATAGGTTTTTGCAAAAGTATGCAACAGCCAGAAATAAAGTATTAATATTCTTGATCAGCATCATAAGCCAAGTCGATATAGCCATGACCATGACTGCCTATCCATATAATCGCACAGATCTCAGAGATAGTAGGAGATAGTGGTTTGACTTGGACAGGACAAAAACTTCTCATACTTGCGGCCAGATCAATTTCAATTTCTGCCACGGCCCAGCAATTTAAGACAAACGTTGTATTTGCCACAACTTTATAGATAGAAGGTTCGTACCTTCTGGACGTATTTAGTAATCAGTATTAATAATTGATTCGCTCCTGAAATGGTGAAGGTCGGATGAACGATAGTCGAGTTATAGAGGAAACAAACATTTACGATGGGCAGCACTGGCTAAAACAGCGATGGGCAGCACTTAACGCACCTTAGCACTTTGTGTGCCAAATTAAAATTAAAACAAAACGGTACAGAGTATGTTATAGTCGGGCTTGACCGACTTTCTTACTTATTCTTACATACAAATTCTGCCAGCCAAACTATACTCATTTTGTTTTTGTAGTTCATCCTTTAAGAGCAAAACTCTTTTAGATTATTTAATTATTCAAACTTGTATTCAGATTTTAACCTATCTAGGGGGAACTCGAACTCGGGGCCTTTGGACTTGAACACGATTGAAAAGCCATCTCAACCAGTTGTGCATACACTTTCGTTGGCGATGTAGACCGAACGGGATAGAATTTAGAATTGAAATTTCAAGTAAGATTCGTTCCTGGTGGGTACTTAAACTGAGTACGAAACATTCTAGAGCCGAAATATGACTGGTAATATTATTGAAATGAGAAAAAACTTTATTTAATTAAGAACTTTGTGCTCTCACAGTTAGATGAAAAATTCAAGAAAAGCTGGTTCTTAGTTCAAGTACAAAACAAATTTTTTATATTGAATACAAAATACAGCACAAAGTGTGCAACAGACAATGCGAGTTTATTTTTAAGCGAGTCTGTTCCTAAAATTCCCATCTGGTTCTAACTCATTTGTTATGAAGTGATGGTAAATTTCGGAACTACAGTAACTATAACATGCTTGTTGGTTATGGCCTTTGGACATTTCTTTGGTTCAAAACATAGAACTCGCTTAAGCAAAAAGTGGGAATAGCTTTCGAACTGGATGGGCTGAAACCAATAGCGTTAGAAATTACGGGACTTAAAGAAAGAACGTTTTGTGCTTATTTTGGGAGACACTTGGGCTTGTCTTGGGACCATTAAAAAGATTCTTAAATAAATCAAATTATATTTAATATATCCAAAAACAGTCAAAAATCCAGCATTTTGGAATGTAAAAAAATCGAACTTAATATGAGAACTTTCCTACTTAATTCAAGCACAAGGTTCTTGGTTGTTTTTCGGCATATACGGAGTATAACAAAGTCGAATTTATTCCAGAGATTCACCTGAAGTTGGACAACTACTTAGGACTGACACACGCCCAATCGCAACCATTAATAGAGCGTTTACAATTCGACGGATACGGGGGTGTCCCAGAAATCTCTTGAGATTTTCGTATAACTGCTTTTATTTCGAGCTGCAACTGCTTGCCTTTATATGTGAAATGTCTCCAAAATGCTGGGCATTAGTTGACAAAAGTTGAGAGATTTGAAACCGACTGTTCAAGGCCAAGTAGGTTCGATGCGTACGGTTTCCTTTCTCTGTTATCTAGTAGCCTGCAGCGTTGCTGTCACCTTACATCTAAAGTTCTCCTATACCCCGTTTATACACAAATAAAAATTCATGAAATTTGCCGTTCAAGGTATTCTATAAATATTATTATTTAAAATTATGGGGCAAAAATAAAAAATAGACTCAATATTCATAAATATAGTATAACTCAAGGGCAAACTTCATGAATTTGTGTTTGTGTATAAACTGGGTACTAATTTAGTTCAAAGTTCAATCGCTTATACGAAAATCTCTAAAGATTTCTGAGACACCCCCGATAGTTTCTAGCAAAGAATAGACAATTTTTTCAACTCCCAGCAATTCGTTTCACATTTAATTAATATTCTTATGCAAACCGTTCTCATTAAATGCTCATTGTCCAAATCTCTTTCAGTTGGCTTGCCAGCTTTCCACTGCCGGCGGGTACTTAACAAGTTCCCACGCCCACCCCTGCCCCTTCCAGCACACTTGTAGCTAATTTTCGTCCCTCAAGCCATGTATTTGACTCGACCGAAATTCGCACACAAAAACCAATTAAGATACCCGCGGCATGTTGTCCTCCCTGAGGGGTGAGTTGATGAGGGAGGCAAGCGGCGTGTGATAAATCAAATTTGGTTGCCTTAACAATATTTGCACATACGACAATGTGCACAACACAAATCAAATCAAATTAAAACATAAAGCCACGCGGCTTGCGTCTGTGTGTGTGTGTGGCCCGTCCCGCAATGGAGTGAGAGTCCTCTTTTATTATTCCGCACGCATGCAGCGCCCATGTTGAGCCAGGCGACGCGTTTATGACGCTGACAGAATTATGAGGCCTACATGCGTTGATTTCTGATGCCGCCACGCGGGTCCTTTTAAATATTTTTACGCAGATCAACTAAACTGGCAAATGGATTTTCAGCGAAAAATCACAAAATCGCAAAACGTGCTTCACATATCTCAATGGAGGCAGGAGCAGAGATCGGCTGGGCTCATCATAAATACATCACCGGCAGGCGGTGGGGCGGCGGCGGGTTGGAGGGCACTTGAGGCAACGCCTGGCGCTGGCAGCATGTCACGCGACCTGTCAGCGAACATAAGCTGACATTTTTATTAAAATATTTCCGCCATCTCAACATTAACTGCGACAACTTTGCTGTTGCTCATTTGGTTGTTTGGCCTTGGCTCATAATCAGGTTATTTGTCATCCACATCGCTGTCGTCGTCGCTGCTGATCTTTGGCCTGCACAGAAGAGGGCGGGTAAGTGGCCCTTTGTGCGCATTTTACACCTGCCTTTTGTTTGTCTCGCCAATGTCCAACTTCCCGTCTGCCTCTTGCCAGTCTTTTGTGTGTGTGTGAGCTTGTTTGTCAATGTAGACAAGCGACAGCCAACAAGTTCGGTATACGCCTCCATTTCAACTACTTTGGCCAGACAACTGGGTTGAACAATAAAATTTTAATAAGCCTCTGTAGCATGGTCACACGGCTGGCCTGGCTTTTAACTCTTTTAGCTTCGTTTTTGTATTGTCCGGCCAGCAATTCTCTTTCCTTGTGCTTCGCCTCAGTAGACTGTCCATATTTGATTTTTCTGTTGTACAACGATGCGTATGGGCAATGAGAGATTTTCTAAGATTAATACTAGATTGATGGATGCTTTTGCTTTAATTTCAGTAAATTGGTAACGTCTGCTTTGTGTTTCAGGTTGATGTTTGCGAAAACCTCATCGAGTATCCATCTTTCCGGTAAGTTTTTAATGGTATCTTCTCATAAGTTTCGAGTCCTTAAAACACAAATCAAAAAGTCGATTTTTTAAACTAATTACTCGAAACTCGTTACAAAGAACCCGATGCTAGGAGCTCGAAACTCAGTACCCGATATCACGGCACTGTCAAACGCGGTGACGCGTGATGCTGAAGTCAAGCCGTACTCCTTCTTAAGTCTTCTTTAAGGAAATTCAGGATGTTTCACATCAAACCAAAACAAATAAATAGAAGAAAACTGGGAATTCGAATACTTCAAAATCAGAAATTGGAATATAGTTCAAAAGTTCTATCAACCTGCAAATTCACTGTAAAAGTTGTAAGGAAATTCCCAGGCTGAGGTTCATACCTCAATCGCGATTAGGGTCGGTGTTTGTGTCTTTTTCCCTAAGTTCCAACTTCCTTAATAGCTAAGTTAAGTTCAGTTGATAGGATTAGCTTAGACGATAGAAAGTAGAAGGTACGATAACGATAAATAAACACACGTACAATATACATATAACGCTCTGTTCCGAATTTCGAGTCGGATTTTGTGTCAATGTTGGCTTTTCTTATAAAAAGTTCCCAATTTTCTTTGAATCTTTTTATCTACTAGAACAGGTCATCTCTTTTTGACGAATTGAATCCACTTGGCATTGATTACGCAATTCCGCTTTTCATCATACATGGTCTAGTAACCGTTGAGATGCCTATCACCTTCCTTATAACAATGTTAACACGAAACCCGACTCGGAATTCGAAAAAGGACCGTTGGACCATCGGGATGGAAAGTTATCTTTGAATCAGAAATACTCAAAGTGGGTTATCGATAGGCAAGGAAGAGGGAAAATCAAAGCTTCATGGTTAGCTGCTGGACCTGACACAGGCAGTGAGACTCGCCTTCACAAAGTAAAAAAAAAACAGTGAAATAGAGCGATGACCAAGAAGTAATCTACGTCTCCAGTCAATTAACTACCAAGACTGGAGTGGGTAGTGATCCTCTACTTCAAACTTCAGAGATCTTTGGACAATTGAATTGATTGAATTCGGAATGAAGCGGGAAGGTGTCCTGACTACCGGTAGATAAGGATAGGATGAAGCGAACTCAATCGTAGAAAAAAACACAGTTTATTGGGATGCATTAACATTGCTGCTACATCAAGGTTTTTAAAACAAGCGAGGACAAAAAGTGAGAGAGACAGCGCGCTGCTTACTCTCTCATGCACTCGGCTCGTGTCTGTGCGATTAGCGAAAGGCCGATCAGACCCGTGCGGGCCAGGCATGAACATTTATTTTCTTTCTCGCTATATTACTCTCACTGAAAGCAAAAAAAGTGTCATTGGTTGGTTATAAATTCTCAATCCTTCTTTGACATTCACTATCCTCATCGAATTCACATAAGGAACTACCTACAGCCTGTCACGGGTCCTAAGAACTGATTTGCTTCCTTACTTGAGTGAACAGACGTTAGATATGAAAAAACCATAGCATAATACTATGGTTAATATAATTGTTTGATGTAGAGGGGACTACGTCACAAAGAATATGAAAGCCAGCATAAGGCGTTCCCCTAATGGTCAAACAATTACCTTGTTGACAACTATTAAGAATGTGTGGCGCTTGACCACATCGTCGGGCCCGTAGATATTGATGCTATTTACCTGCAATCAAAATTCAAAATGAGCATACACTTTCGATGCTACAGAGCATTGTACACAACCGACTTTCTTTCTTGTTTAAGTCTTTAACCTCGATAAATGTCCCAAAAATAATAAGTCGGATTAGCATGCTTTCACTTTCAAAATATTTCCAAAATGATACCCTTCTGGATTTAGGTGAAAAGTGACACCGGATATGGACACCCAAATCAATAAGCTATGTACTTTCAGGGAAGTAAGGCCAAATGTACCATAGGACTTATATAAAGCTGTACTTTCACTTGTATGAAATTATGTAAAAGTTTCTCAAATGAGATATCAGACAAGTGTAATAGTCAATCTGAGAAGCATAAAAGTATACGAAAACACTGCATGGGAAGTCGCCGATCTGACAGCCAACTCACAGTAAACTGAGGTATTCTACACCCGTCACATATGAGATATCGATCAATAAGAGTCGTTGTCAGTCATGAAAGTGAACAGGACCCAACCGAATCGAGTTCTGGTGTGTGGTTTATGGATTGGTTCAGCTTTTTTAAGAGGGTTTTATCGGTTCGGCTAATCAACTGACAAGGCTTTTTGCATTCATGTTACATTTAGCTTGGACTACAATGTGTGTGTGCTTACAAGAACACCAAAGATTAAGTTCCGGATTCCTTTGAAGATTGTTATTGTTGT
>JAWNNO010006421.1:0-11337 GCA_035044985.1 Lordiphosa fenestrarum | reverse complement strand
GTGTAAGTTTTTAAAGCAACATCTTTTTCATTAGAGGTCCCGAATCGGGGATAGAGCCTTCAACCTCCTGCTTAGCCGACCCAAGCGCTACCCGCTGCACCACACCCGGAGAGGAAAACATAGGCATCGGAAATACTAACAAAGAAAATTGCATTTTGTAGATCATCTTTTACGAGCGATCAGATAAGAGCTCAGTACTGAAATCTGAACTTAGACCTAGGAGAATTAAATTATTTCTACGAGATTTCAGTAGTTGCTGACCAGAGGAGAAACACTGAATCTTTACTTTATCTCAAACAGAACAAGCAACAATACAGCGTGATCCGTTTGCAATTGAAAAGATGCATGACAACATAGATCATTTGATTGGAAGCTGCTAAATTTTGAGGAATACTGAGATTTGCATGTTGTCACCGAGTTCAGCTGTGTTGCCTTTTATGTCAGGTAATCAGTTGAAAGATATGTGACCTCCTTGATACGACACTGCGAGCTTTGTGCCGCACAATTGGTGTGGAGTTCAGAAAGAAATGATCCAATTTTTTGACAAGTGTAGTGAAGTTGGTGGCAAAACCGGTCAAACTATTACAGGGCAATCCCATAACTGTCCGTCCTGCACGTTGGCCGTTGCTGCTGCTGCTGCTGTTCATTTAGCCGCACTTTGTGGCAACTAGTACAAATGGCCCATTGCTGTTGTCGCCATGCTGAGTAATTTTTCAAAAAACTCTCCCTCATTGTTATGCAGCCTTATTGTTATTGCATAAAAATGGCCAACCCCATTGCTCCATCTCCCTTTCGGCCACACACACATGCAACAGTTGCAACTGGCGCAATTAAGCGCCGCAATTAACGTGTCGCAGTGTTTAACCTGTTACAGTGCGGCTGAATCTGGGCTCTCTACGTGCTGGCCATTTACATGGGGGGATTTTCTAAATTTTAATGCTGGCCATTTGCTCCGCACATGCACAATTGGCCGCCATTTGTGTGCCCACAATGGCCGCCATTGCCCATTGCCCCATTGCATCGCTTGCCTGGCTGCCATTAAAGCGTGCCCATTTTTCATCAGCTCCCATTTTTTGTTGAGTCAAGTAAAACGCATTATTTTTAACGCCAATTATTCCAGAATATCTTTTCAGAGCCCGAGCCGATAAACTGCCATCAAATGCAGACCCCTGATTGCCTCTATTAGGGTAATTACCAAACGTGTTGGCTTACCTTTGATGCGATTTAATAATTTGGAATTAAAGAACCATATTGGCCCATTTAGTGGGAGGCCCGGCGAGTAGATTTAACCCTCATTTAAAAATAGATATTTCTGCACACTTCTTTCCCCACAGAAATTGTGTAATTACGCACACGGACAGGCCCAGGGCTCAGGGCTCAGGTTGGCCGTTGCAAACGAAGCTAATTTGTAAATTTGTGGAAATGTGATATCGAATGAAGGATGCTTGCCTATAAATGTGCACATATTGAATTCTCTCTATGGTTTTCCTGCTGGTTGAGTGGGTTGGGGATGGTACAGTACAAAAAGTTGGCATACATGGGTTGCCTTTTATACTCTAGCCGAAATGGTAATCGAACAAATTATGATTTAACAAAAAATCGAAGCATCCCTGTCGGACCTGACACCATGACACCACTTTATCACCGAAGAAGTACTTCCCGAGACATGAAAAGTTTCATTCGCTTTTGTTGAGGCGTGAAACCGTCAAAGAATGCTTTCTTGAGAACGTATTTTAGCATGTATGTACTATATGTTGTTGCTTTAACTTCGCGAATCGTTCGGGTTACCCCTCCAATTTTTCGTTCTCAAAGAACGGTTCCAGATGTACAGCCGTCGGAAGGGATTGTTCCATGCGTCAGGCGTTCGCTGCTAAAATAATGTGTAAATAAAACATTCTTTGGGAACCAGCTTGGCATGAAAAACAACATACTTAAGATGTGACTTTGGAATGGGTCTAGTATGTATTTAACGAAAAATTTCAAATGATGTTTCATTTTCGAATTCAGCTCTCAATTTAAGTCTAATATGTTTAGAATACAATTTAAGTTTGCTTGCTGTTGCTGTTTTCAGCACTGTTCGATGATTTTTTTGCTTCTGTGACCGCCTTGTACACATTGTTTTTCGTTTTGGTAAGCCAGTGAACATCCTTCCTATGATTGTTGTTCCTGCGATGGTCTGTTAAGCCGTCCAGTTCAGTTGATGGTGCACATGTAACACATTTGTTACCAAAATTATTAATAAGTTATCCATAGAAAAATGTACCAATGATAACCAGTCGGACTTTGTAGAATGTGGTTCCCAACAGAATGCCATTTTTCAGTAGTATGATAGAAGTTGAAAAAACTGTATGAAATTGTCACTACACTCTTCTTTATGCGCTTAGAAGGCAAAAAGTCACATAAATATGGAACCGTCCGTTCTCTAGGTTGTGCTTTTGGCATGTGTAACCAACAACAAAGATCGTTGAAAGCAACAACAAAAACACATGCTAAAATACGTTCTCAAGGAATCATTCTTTAACGGTTTCACGCCTTAACAAAAGCGAATGGAACTTTTCACACTTAGGAACTAGTTCTTTAGTGAAAAACGAGAAGATAAGCTAACTTCGTCTGTGCCGAAGTTTTTATAGTGCTTTTTCCCAATTTCCGACCGATCGTTCGTATGGGAGCTATATGATATAGTCATTCGATTTATCCAAAAATTTGTAAAATTATGTGAAAGCATGTGAAACAATCAAATACTAAATTGCAGGATGCCACCGTTAAAAACAAAAATGTTTTTTCAACTGATTTTCAGACCTATCTTTTGTATGGCAGCTATCCCATATAGTTGTCCGATTTTAAGAAGACTTGGTAGAATTATAAAAAAAAACATAGAAAACCTACGATTACAAAGTTTGGAGACGCTTTCATTGAAAAGAAAAAAGTTGTTCTCACTAAAACTAGTTTTCCGACCGATTGTTCCTATGGGAGCTATAAGAAAAAGTCATCCGATCCGGTTGGTTACGACATATTAGTAGTGTGCAGCAAAAAGAAGGAGCTCAATCAACTCAGCTCGTCACCCTGATCAAGAATGTATATGTATTATGGGGTCGGAAATGAATATTTCTATGCGGGCAAAATTATAATACCCTTTGCAAGGGTATAATAAGTATGAAAGATGTACATATTTCATGGCCAACAGCAAAACTTAGAGAAGGGACGTTTCATGTTAAGGTGATATCTTGCCTTCTTATCACATGAAAAAAGGATGTAGTGACAATATCATACAAATTTCTTCACTTTCCCCGTTAAAAGAAGCATGAAGAATGACATTCTCTTCGGAACCATCTTCTGCAAAGTCCGATCAAATTCCAACCCAAGGCCAATTCCTGGTGTCCTAAAAATCTGGAAGAGAATTGGCTAAATTCGTTCCTAAAACTATTTAGATAAGCAAAATTAATTTTGGAATTTTAAGCAACATTATTTTTTTTGGATTGTCTGCATCAAATAAATAATCTATTTAATTTGCTTTTTAATAATTTTTCGCAAATTTTTCGACTTGCCACTCTGACTTAGTTGGCATTGCTAGCGCCATATGGGAAAATTTCTAGAGCGTCCGGATTAGTACTTAAATATGTGAGTGTATAGCGGAGGTGCGAGAAGGGGTGGCAAAAACTTATAGTCAACTTGGAGTCTACATTTTAAATTTGGTTGGTCAAGCCGGATGGACTTTGCTGTTGATGCTGATCAAGAATATATTGTACTCAGTCAAACAGTTAAGTTTATCTTGGTGGGTTAGCCAAGCAGTCTATCTGGCAAGGCAATGGGGGGAATGGCTACTCCGCAGTTATCCAGGCAAGCCGAGCAGACCTTTTGAAGCCAATCTGCCAATAAGTTACTTGAGAGCCAGCGGAATTAATACGCACGTGTCCCATTAGTTGGACAGACAAAAATGAGAGAGGCACTTAAGTTAATAAAAATAAATTCTAAATTCAAAGCTGTTAACTAGCTGTTAAAAGGAATGATGAGATCGGTTGAGTATCGTTACTTGACCCTTAGCACTAAGATCTGACGGCGGTTATTAGGACTACTTCACTACAACATATTTATGATATCGGAGATGCTTCCATTTACGTGTTCCATAAAATTTCACGCTTAAAAAATACCCCATTTATTTAAAGACTTACGGGTATGAAGTTTCTGTGCTCAGTGACTGATGAGATCGAAAGTTGGACAGTAGTTCCCGATTTTGGAAAAGAGGTCACTAAAAGGATTTTTTGATAATTTTATTACAAGGGGATACTATTCTGTTCTATCTGATTGACTGAGCAAACCCGCCTTGTAGGCAAAGTATGCTAACAAATTAAATTGTGGGAGGGAATATGGACATTGGTCTCAATATGAGCACATTCGGTGTCAAAAACTAATCATGAACGGATTTTCTCACTTCAAGAACATTTCTTTGAAAACGCAAAATCTTGATGTGAGTTGAAATGTTCAGTTTTCAACATTTTAAACTCAAAAAAAAATTTGAGGTCCAGGGTCCAGATACCAGGGCCAGCTCCAGTCCAGATCCAGATCCAATTCCAAGTCCAATTCCAAGTCTAGGTCCGATTTTGCCAGCTCCAAGTCCGCAGAGACCTCCGCCTTGTACACCACCCCACCTGCATTAGATAATTAAATTAAAGAAAGAAAAATTTTTCGGACTTACTGGGAGTAGAGAGCCCAAGACCCCAGCGCGCAACGACGCGACGACGGACGTGTTAGCTCGTTAGGCTATTGCCCACTTCTGCAGCCGCACTTCTGAATGGCTACTTATACATTTCGGTGATAAGCTGAATTGTGCTCATTTCAAGAACATTCGGAACATTTGTTCTCAAAAATTTGAGAGCACATTCTGTTCTTGTTTTGAGATGAAATAATCTTATTTTCTGAACACGGTTTTTCCCTCTGTGTAGGATGCAAAATGTTATATTTTATCATCGCCTTACCTTCGTCTTTTCGTTGTTGGAAAACTTCAGTCGAGAGTGACAATAGAGTGGAAAAATCAATTTTGCCATGTTATGGACTTGAAACTCGGGTTGTAAGCAAGGTCCTTAAACAATTTGAAATGTAATGTTCCAAGAAATATTTATGAACATTTTCTATGATAGTACTTATTTTAACTTGGAACTCGGCTTGTGACAATAATATGCCAAATAAGTTTGTGCAAAAGTATATAACAGCCAGAAGGAAGCCTCTCCGACCCCATAAAGTATATATATTCTTGATCAGCATCAACAGCCGAGTCGATATACAAATGTCCGTCTGTCTGTCTGTCCGTATGAACGCACAAATCTCAGAGATGGTAAGAGATAGAGGATTGACCTGTATGGGACAATAACTTCTTATAATTGCAGGCAGATCAAGTTTGCTGCTGCAGCAGCGTCAAAGTTTTTGCTGAGTGTATAATTTCGTTGGTACAGAGTACGTTATAGTCGGGCTTGACCGACTTCCTTTCTTGTTAGATATGCTATTCCGATTTTGAACAATCCGACCAGATATACTCACATTTAAAGGAGTCAGGGCTACAAATATAAAAGGCAACTCTCGTAACTGTGCGCACATTTCACGACCACTGGTCTCCGCCACACCCATGGGATGCCCTGCTGCTGCATATCTAATTTCAGCATTTGGTTTTGCGCTTAATTATGTGCAAATTACAAACAAAATAGATTAAATATTAAACATAGTATTATGCGTGTATGTCTAAATATTTATGTTCATTTAGAGTAATAAATATAGAGTAAAACGGGACATGCGAGTGTTTTTAAATTCTTGTGCAATCATAAAAATTCATAACCCACAAAGTTACGCTTGAGTAAAGCTCCATTTCAATTATCTGCCCAATTCAAATGGTTCGCAAAAATACACACGCAGCCAGACGACAGACAATTTCATATCAATTGCAATATCCAATATATAAAAATCAAAATGAAATCGAGCGAAATCGTGCGTAAGAATTAATAATTTCCGATATGTTTTTAAATGACCAAGAGTGCGGAAATTCAATGCCGGAAATTAGAGAGCTATGACCGAATTGGAAAAAACGGAAAGGCAAATGCATATGGTTGTTTAGTGCCCAAGTTCGAGCTGTTTCGCTGATTAAATATTGACAAAATCTGCACGGAATGTAAGCGATGGCAGCGCTCTTAGTCAAGCCATTTAGAAGGCAACCAGCTATGACAGCTGTTTGGAATGATGATGGATACGGATACCGGCTGGTCAAACCACCATTTCCTTTATTGCACCAGCCATTTCCAATTGCCACTTTGTGCGTAGCTGATAACAGACTGCAGGCTATGATGATTGAATGGCATGGCTCGGGCACACAGCAGACATACAATATGTATGAATGTGCAACAGACAGTGTCAGGTGCTTCAGCACAGAGCGCTGTAAAATTTGGGCCTTTTGACAATCATTGACTGCTCCGACAGGTTTTATACACTGTAACAAAGGTACACAGAGAATATTGCGATAGTATGTATGAAATTATATTCTTGATCAGCATTAACAGTTGAGTGGATGTAGTCCTGTAGTCCGAACGCACAGATATCAGAGATGTTCAGAGTTAGAGGATTGATTTGCAGGAATATGTTGCAGGCAGAGCAGAGCCCCTGCCTTCTTGTAAGTAATAAAGTTGTCTATTAATTAAGTTAATTAAGTGGCTGTGACTAATTCATTAGGTGAACAAAAGAAACAAGAAAGAAAGTCGGTCAAGCCCGACAATAACATACTCTTTACCAACGAAATTATAAACTCAGTATAAATTTTGATGCTGCAGTAGCAGCTGAAAGCAGCGCTGCTATTGCGCTGCAGCTGCGAACAGTCTTTTGATCATAACTCGACAACCGTTCATCCGATCTTCACGATTCCTTTGGCGGATAAGTTATTCCGATTACTCAATATGTCCAGAAGGAACGAACGATCTATCTTTAAAACTGTGGGGGATTTGACGTTTTTTCCATATTGCGGTGGCGGGAGGGGGCGTGGCCAAAATTGAAAATAAACTTGATCTGCCTGCAGATATAAGAAGCATATGTCCCATACATGTCAAACCTCCATCTCTTACCATCTCTGAGATCTGTGCGTTTAGACGGACATGGCTACGTCGACTCGGCTATTGATGCTGATCAAGAATATAGGATATATGTATATGGGGTCGGAGATGCTTCCTTCTGGCTGTTACATACTTTTGCACAAAAATTATATGCAATAGCTAAATTCTAAGAAGGGGGTTTTTGGTGGTAAATAATGTTTCAACATCTTAAACGTGAATGACGAATCATCAAATAGCTAATAAATCAAAGATCAAGAATACATAATAATAAAAAAATGAATGAAATCTTCATTTGAGTCGATAGAACAATAGGTTTATTTTGGTGCATTGTAGGCTTGGCAACCCACCTTCGCTTGAAGAGATATTTCCCAAAAATCAAAGGATTAATCACGCGGCAAAAATGTAAGTGGTTTTCGACTGCATTTAGCCAAATTCACAAAATTTTGCGAAATATAAGGAACTATTTTAGATCAGTTAAATTTTAACTAATGGAATATAATGTAGCTTTTTATTGAATTAGATCATCATTTATTATTAGCATTAGTTGTTTTTGTCATAAGCTTAAGGATTATGAAGAACGCGACATTTTGAAAGTGCTAAGAGTGAAAACAGCGTATCTTCAGTATTTTAGCCAACTTCCTCAGGGTAAAAACTTAGGAAATTATTATTTAATTGTGTGCTTCCCAAGCATGCCTGGCCTGATTTACTTAAGCACTGGGCATCTGGCTACAAAATGCTCAACATCCTCGCATATTGCATATGATATCTTCATTTTAGTTCAGATTCAGCATTTCATCGAGGAACTTGAGGATATTCGATATCATCAATGTCCCGAATCTGTCTTGAAAATAATAGTGCTCTGGCATATCGAAGTTCAGCTTCGAGTAAGAGTTTCTAGTGGCGCTCTGTCTTGCTTCATTCACGCACCTGAGTTGCATTTTGACTTCTAGACTTCTGACAAATTCGTTATACTCGTTTGTCAGGCTTTTTACCCTGTTGAAAATATTGCGTCTCGGTAGCACGTAAATACTTTGCAACGATTTTGGGATTTCTTTGATCCAGCATATCAAATATCTTTCATTTTCGTAGCTGAAGTGGAGCTGCAGCGTATAGGCACCATATGAATTGCATTACGGAGGTGTTTTGCGGGAGATCGAAAATACGTCTTATAAAATACCCCTGGTAATTTGCTAAAAACGATAAACATAATTCAATGTTTAAAGATGATTTTCCATAATCGGCAAGCGTTGTTCGTTTGTAAGTCTATTCATGATTTAATTATAGACCAAACTGAACATGGTTGACAGTTACATGTGGATCAAAAACAGATGAGCTGCCAAAAACCGTGTTGCCAAAAAGAATGTTGCTATAAAATCGCTCTTTATATTGTGAGAGATGCTTCCTTCAGGCTGTTGCATTCTTTTCCACAAACTTAATATACTCTGTGTACCTTTGATACAGCGTGTAAAATCGTGTCCATTATTAAGTTTATGAATTTGAATGTCGATTTCAGCATTCTAGTTAAATTAAGATAAAGTTTTAGCAGAAATGGATAATTTTGTCTGTATCCTAGTGATGTCAACCTATTGATGAGGATCGCAGAAATAAATGTTTTGTTTTTTGTTTGTGAAAGTTGGTGTCGAATGGTTGGCAAAGCCAATATCTATACAAGTTACGAGCCTTCTATCTACAAAACGGTGGGAGATACGACGCTTTATCCCAATTGCAGCGGCGGGAGGTGAGATAAACTTGATTAATAACATAAAATGAATTCAGGAAGCACCATTCACTTTCAAACAGCGCATCATTAAGGGATGTAAAGTTGTCGCTCAGCAGATTTTTCAATAGCTTCACCACCGAGGCCTTTGTTGACGCTCTCTGCTGTATGCATGTGTGCTTAGCTGTGTGGGGTTTTTAACCCATCAAGTTTTTCACCTTTATCGTTGACATACCTATGAGTAAACACCCACGTTTGCCATTTTTACCTAGGTAATGCTGGTCGCAGCACTCCTTCTCCCAGCATTGCTACAACGATTCCTCATTTTATGTTTGCTCTTTTCCAGTATTATTTTTTATTGCCAGCGCATATTGTTGGTTATTGGCTGTTGACTTTTCTGCCGTTTTGTTGTTTTAAAGTTGCTCATTCTATGCACATGAGTGAGAGCACGTACCCCTTTCACAGGCACTCAGACAGACCCCAAAGAAGACGTTCTACCTCTCCTAGCAAAAATGGATATAACGCATTTAGTCCGGACAGCTCATTGATTACAAAATTGCCATCATCTTTGGCTGCTTGACTATGCAGATGACATTACAAAAGCCGCGAAATTGAGGCATGGAAAGCTACGTGCCGTCGCAGGTGCATGAAATTGCACCTTAAATTGAGTTATGGCACATGTCTTGGGCGAAAGGCATTGAGGCGTGCTGATTGAGTGTAAATGAAGAGCAGATCGTTTCCTTTACCCCGCAAATCCCTAGACCCAGGTGCAACAAGTTTGATTAACTGCGAAAAGTTCCACTCGGCGTGCGTCTGCTTAATTAATGTGCGCGATTTACTTTTCAATTTTGGAGCAATCTGATGCCAAGAAAAGGTGCTTGGCGATATTTCTGATTAATATGCCCGGCTACAAGTTGAAATTTCGTTGTTTCCAAACCCCAAATGGGGCGGCTGCACCGCAACTCTTTTCGCTGCGAAAATTAATTCAACCTGCCTCAGGTGATTGCCATTGCCCTCCTGTGTGTGTGTGTGTGTGTGTGAGCCAGGGACTGGCTTAATTGTAAGTGCCGGCTCCGGGTCAGCCAAAGTTGACGACCAGCCGGATAGACCAGAGTTTTTGGCGGTTGATTTGCGGCAAAAGAAAATGGACTGCGTTCAGCAGCTGCTGCTGTGTTGTTACAACCAAATTGCCGCCGCTGGGCCCGAGATGCTGTGCTTAGAAAAATGAGACCAGGAGACCCACTTTGATGTCAATTGCGAAGCGCTGCTAATGGGCGATAGGGAGCATATTGAAGCCAGTCTAGTGGAATTTTCAACTACTTTGCAAAAAGAACTTTCCACCAATGGGCTGGGCAGGTTCGTGGCCATCATTGTAATAAGATATCACTAGCCCGTCTGTTTTGTGCCAGGCCGTATGAATGCCCAACATTATGTTGAGTTGCTGAAACGTGAACTTATCATTTTGACAATTGGATTTTTTAACAAGATATCGCTCCGGATTATATTTCTACTCCCACAATAATCTGTCATCACAGTGTCCAGCATGAAGTCCGGATCCTACTCCCATTGATTATCTTTTGGGCCTCATTCCGGCCAGATTATTCGGCGCTGACAAGCAGTACGAAACTTTGAAGCAGCTACAAGAAGCAATTGTAAAAGTGTTGGGAAAAATGTTGATTTGAGAGTCTTACAAAACTTGGCTAAACCATAATGAAATATCACCCTTTTATAAAACTGCATATATATCAATTTTCTACTAAATATTATTAGTTTTAATACAAAATATTGCTTCCGTTATGCTTTAAAATTTTTTAATCCAATTCCTTCGTAACAAAAATCGTTTTAAAAATGAAAATAAAAACAACAATCTAAAACTTGTATGCACATGTAATAATGTTTACTGAGGTAGTTCAAGACGCATTTTTTTTTTGTCGTATTCCAAGAAGGCCTCGTCCACGCGAGTAAAAGCCATTAACTACCAAACTAATACAATAACTACAGGGTAGCGCAACCCGAAGTGCCTTTTCGCACGGGCGATAATTTACAGAACCCAATAGCTAAACCACCCAGGGAATCCTGGGCAACAAAGTCGATATTTATATCCAATGCGACCATGTCAGATCGATTTATCGAAATACACCTTTGAATCATCGACCCAAGGTCGACTGAGAATATCGAAGCTGTGAAGTGCGCAACCTGGAGGGCCAATATCATATCTTATGCTTGGTTTGCACTGCGTCACACTATGACACTATTGTATGTGATAATTGTGACGAGTGTTGTCACAAGTTAAGAGTGTTTACTTTGGCGTCATCGTCGAACCGTCGATAACTATCGATAGCTTTCTTTAAACCAGCGATGACCAGTATGTTATAGGCTATTTACACTCGATAAGTGTTGCTCATTTCTGCCTATCGGGCTTAACGTGCTAGTGACGAACTAGCACAACAAAAAATGTGAAACCATAGATGTGAAACCATAGCCGCGAGTTTACAATAAAAAGTTAGTCAAAAGTGTCTTAATAAAGGTAAGAAATGG
>JAWNNO010006415.1:0-12773 GCA_035044985.1 Lordiphosa fenestrarum | reverse complement strand
CAAAGAAAAACTGTTCGGTTCGGTTCAGTTCTTTGACGAGTTTTAAAGGCAATCTCTCTCCTCTACCTCCACATATTTAGCGTTGCCGGATCGATATAACTATTAAGGTAGACTTGACGAAAATTTTACAACACTGGAGATTTTATCTCCTATAATATGATAAAAAGGTTAAGAAAGATGCATGATTCTTTTCTAGCCGACATTCTCTCTTTTTGAAAGGCATTCCTCTAGGAATTTACAGACGAATCGTGGAAATCCAACATAATAAACTTTGGACATTCTTCTAAGGATTTTAAAGATATTCAATTGGACTACATGAATTAATATCATTGTGTGCCTTTGTGAACCACTGAACCGAACAGAAAACGCGGTGCAGTTAGCTGCAAAATCCATGTATTGAACCTAACCGGCGGTTCAAAACTGTGTGAACCACTGAACCGAACCAGTACTAATTGTCCAATGGTTTACATCCCTGGAATTAACACTTATAAATGTTATCGAATTTATTCCAAGTTGCTGGCTGTATAACTCAAAATGATCGGCTTTAAGTTTAAATAATCAACATTTGTGAAATGAACATGTTCCGCAAGATGTTCAACCTTCTATTCTATTATCAATTCAAAAAATGCCATTTGGTCTACTATTTTTTACCTTAGGCTCGCCAACAACTCAAAGTCTTAATAATACCTATGCCTGAAACTGGCAACTAGTAAAAAGAAAACACATTCCTACATCTAGGTGTAATGCAACTAGAAATTAACTGGTAGCAAATTAAATAGATTCGATCGATTTGGGCAACTGAGCAGCGGCGGCTAGCACTGAAGCTAAAGTTGATTAAACATGAAAACAGAAAAAGTGCTCAACAAATATATAAACATTTTAATATGTTATTATTTTTATTATTTATTATCATTATTTTATTCCAATTAAGTGAAGAAAAGCCAGCTTAGGCGCTCTAAAATATTTGTGGCACATTCGCTTAGCTGACTATCGTGACCATGATGTCGTGATTGTGGTACTTTTGCTACGGATTTTGTTCTCTGTGTAGAAGTGAATATTAATACAAAGTGTTCAGAGACACGAGGACTTAGTGAAAGTTAATGCAACGTCAATGTGCATGGGAAAACTGTGTGTATCATGCAACTGCGGGTGATTTGAATTGCAATAATGCATTCTGGTTGTGTAAGCATTTGTGAGAACATGAATAACTGTAAACTACTGTACATGCAAACTGGTATTCAACTGGTGGCAAATGGCTGCTGGTTTGAACAATTCTCCTCCGCCTATGCAATCTGGTTTTAAGCTGGTTGGAAATGGCTGCTGCAGGGTACAATTGGTATCAAACTGGTTGCAAAAACAGCTCTAAAGCATCAAAGCAAAGCTAAAATGTTTTTACTTGAAGAAAGTAATTTTTGGCCTTCTGAGCACGGGGCTTTATGGAAAAGGGAACCGCAACCGATGTCGAAAACTACAGAGCCATTTCAGAACTCAATCGTTAAAACGTTCAACTCGATCTTATGAGTAAGACTTACTGAGGTTTCCGTTAGGGATCTTCTACAGTTTAGTTCTGACATCAGTTGCAAAACAAAAAATGTTACATTTTGTTGTTTATATTCAAAGTTGCCTTTCAAACAATTTACCGAAGTTTGAAGTCTGCTGTATAAATTGGTCTATCAGCAATATGTTCAAAATATGCCGAATCTTGTTTACGGATAATGAGATGGCATCTCCTTATCGATGTGGTTAGAATCAAACATCGGCGTAAACCCGGGTTGCTTGCTAACTCTATGGTCTTTTTAGTTGTTTGTCGATAATATATCGACAGAGGTAGCTATGGTAGTAATACCAAAGATTCCCATGTGAGCGGATAACATGGCTCTTTTTGAAGACAGCCCATCAGTTATGCAGAGAATCATTGACCTGAATGCCGTCTAGAGTGGAGTCATTGGTTCTTTACCTCGAAGTCAATAGTAAAGTTAGCAGAGAATGTTTATCGAAAAAATACCACACATCTAGGGATAGGTCTTCCAGATAAGATTCTACAAGCTCTAGCAACTAATTTTTGCTATAAATGAAATAATAAAACAACAAATCAAAAAAAAAGAGGAACGAATAATTTAAGAAAGAAAGCTCTTGAGCAGTTTTAGACCAGGGGAGTTCGGTTAAGGAACTGAGAAAGTAAAGCAAGCACATTTGAGAGAACATCGTTGAGTCTTCTCTCAGAGCTTCGTTTTTGATGGGAGAGGGGTGTTTGGGGAAACTACCAAGCGGAGAGCGCCATCGATTTTTGCACTCCTGTTGCCTTGGAATTCCCAAGCAGTTATGGCATTGTTCGCCTGAGGACAGGCAAAGACTGATGATGACAAAAACTTGCTAGTAAGTTTGACATTCATTTTCTATGCAATGAGTGTAGAAAAATAAAGAAAACCCACATATTTTTAGTTGTTTAATTGAAATAAGGGCCCTCCCACTTTTGAATCTGTGTGAACGATCTTACTCTTAAACCTGACGAGCTCTTGACACAAGGACGAATGTTCTTCAAGAACGATTAATCTTGTATTGAAGTACGTTTAGGACTTTATTGAAGGATTTTTATATTTGATTTCTTATAAAAAGAATCCTCAAGAAAGCAGAGACCACGCCGAATTATGCGCTTTGTCTGGAAACGGGAGCAGAAGATGGGTATTTGTACGGTCTTAATTTGCACCTTAAGTACATCCACAGGGTAATGTTTGAATACGATGCAGGCCGACTACCACAAATATTAACACAATTTGTAATACGAAAGCAAACTTTTTGGTTTGAAGAAATAAGCAAGCTACTACAAGGCGGTCAACTACCCCAGGAAATGCCAAATATGTCGTATATGTCAAAAGAAAATTGGTGCAATATAAGTATAAAACTCCTCATGACGCTAAGAAATAAAGACCACATATCCCACATCCAGAGCGCAACATCAAGCGAATGACGAATCTATAAGTATCTTGACTTCATGAGAGGGAAAACATACTGTGATTATAGATATAGCAGAGTCACAATTAGTTGGATATTCAAAGCTCGCACTGATACTCTGTGGTTAAATGGAAGCACACACAGACGGGAAAATAAGGAGTGCATCCTGTGCAACCTTAGGGAAGACGAGGATATCATGCACTTCCTTGGCAGTTCTCAGAGAGTTTCGCTGCGATCCCTGGGAAAAATGCAACTAACGGAGCAGGAGATAATATGTTTATTAAACGACGAGGACCCCTTTAATTGGATCATGCTAGCAGATTATGTAGAAAAGGCCATTAGTTGTAGGAAATTAATTATAAACGAGTTTAATGTATAAATGCATATATTTGTAAAGTGAGCTCAGTCAACTGTATTGCTAAGGACAAATGATCTGGTATTCGGCGACGAGCCGGGCAGCCAGGTGTAGTAGTCCGAGGCAGCACACGGTGTGGGCACACTGCCGAATGACGGTCTTAAAACTATGTCGGTATTTCTTAAATATCAAAACTTTGTTCGTATCGATCAATGTAAATGCGATCATATATGTTATGTATAATACCTCAAACAAAAAATACGAATAAAATCAATCTATTCTATCTACTTGATTTAAGATTGTTTCGTATATGTTAACAAGTATTGAAGTTCTTGGATCAATGAAATCTGGATCATAAATTCACACTTGGAAGAAGAGAAATCTTATGGATTGAGAATTTTCATTCTAATCAAACTTCTGACATAAGTAATTTTTTTTTTGTTTTATTTTTTTATGAAACTCTTTGTATTTTTTATGGGGATATTGTTGAGGAACACTTTTGAAGTGAAGAAAATTGTTTTTTAAAAGAAGGGACGGTCTTGTTCTGGTCTTTGAACTTAACGTGGGCCAACGGCGGTTCGCTCTCTCAAGGCTCTGCACTAAGAAATGACAAGCACAACTTGATGAAAAGCAATTTATATATCAGAACATTGTTACCTAATCTCAACCCTTAACTTTCCGAATTTAATACTTTAAACTACCTAAAATTTGTGCGTGAAGTATCATTTTCTGAAAGCAGTATAATTTTAATTTGATCGATTATGTTGACGCAGATGGCAATTATTTTTAGTTAGTTTAAGTCATTGAAATTAGTTGAAGTAATTTTTTGAAGTCTAGTGTAAGTTTTCTTAAGGGCGGAGCGGGAGCGCAATAGAGCTCCTTTTTCGTTTGACGTCGCTCTGTGCGAGTTCGCCCCGTTTCGCCATCCTAGCTTTAGGTAGGCTTAGAGAAATTGTTTGAAGTAAAGTTTAGTTGTCGTATTCTATCGAAACACAGTGCACATCGACTTATTTTCGCCTCGTCTCAAATTCTTAAATCACTTAAACGCGTCTCCAAAAAAAACATTAGTTCTATAAAAACTCTTATAGATTTTCAGATTAAAACTCCTAAAACTACCACTAACCTAAGAAGTTTTGGTTTTTTGCTTGGAAATAGTGTATCTCGAAATTTGGCTTGGCAAAACATTTCAACTTGTCTTCTTGTTTCTGCTTCTAATGGAGTTTTCTTTCCACCCCCAAACACGCACTCGCTCACACATATGGAAAGTTTTCATTTTCGTGACGATAAGCAGCACGAGTCGGTAGCGGCTTCCTGGTTAAGAAAATTTATGCATGCAACATATTTTTGGCCACTATTATACATTTTTGTTTTTTTTCTGCTTACCGTTTTTCGTTTATTTGCCGCCGGTGAAAACTTACACCAGGCTCTGGAGCAATTCAATTAGATGTCATGGGGCTTTAAAAAATGGCGGGGCCTACAAATCACTAAACAAAATCAAATAACTATAATTCACCTGGGCTCTTTTATCGCGATTGAGTTGCCAGAGAGACAGGGAGACTGTGCTTGGGCACTTCGACTGATTAATTTATAGAATGTCGCGTGAAAAAACAAGAAGAACAAAAACCAAAGACAATAAGTGAAAGAAAGAATCTCCCGTTGACGAAGGATGTTAGGGGCACAGCTGCTTCCGCTCGCTGTTGTTTCCTGCGCCCGTGAGATGCTTAAGTTGTGATAAACTAATAAAGCGACTAAACAGTGCAAGGACACTCACAGACGCAGACAGTGCCAGGATATTTGCTTTTTACAAGCATAAAAATTCAAATTGAAAATGAAAATGTGGAGATCGCCCCCCCACACACAGATAAAACGCGCCAGATACGAGCATGGACAGAGATGAAAATGGAAATGGAGTTGAAGACGGCAGAGGCGACCCTCATCAGGTGCTATAAATTTTGCCTTGAGCCAGGCACAGGTAGTGTTTTTTCTCCTTTTCTTGCTCTCAGTTTTTTCCCTTTGTTGGTAAATATTTAAAAGTAAGTCCGCCTGGCAAAAAAGGTGCAAAGTGTCGCCTTTAGCGCCGGGCAATCTGTTTTGCATTAATTCATAAGCCGCTTGCCTCACTGACAGACTCCAACTTGGACTTGGACAGGGCCGGAGCCTTGTCAATATTTCTGCCATTTTTTCCTATGCGTAACTCTCACTTGCAGCAGCGCGGCCATAACTTTCATGCCCCCCACCCATCTGGAAGTGCCCAGCAAGTTGTTTGTACTTCATTTGGCTTGCATTAAGCTCTCAACTCGTCCTTGTCATCTGCGTGGTTTAGCGCTCTGCTCTCGGACCATGTTTAAGTGCAGTGAGAAGGGCGTAGACAGAGATTGACGTAAAAGTTTACTTAGGCTCAATGCTTTTTAAGTAAGTAGCTGCCTCCACATAGTTGGCCGCCTGCTTTTTGGGGTGTCTTAGTCTTTTAGTTTGTGCGCATTATCTTTGTTGTTGTTGTTGTTTTTTTTTGGTTGTTGCTACTGAGTCGTATACTTAATGCGAGGGCCCAACTAGGCGTATGCTTTATATGTTAAGTAGCTGCAGGCTATTTGGTCTTTGCATAATGTTCAATCACTTTCCTTCTCCTTTTTTTTTTGGCTTTGTTGTTGCCTTGATCACATTATCTTGGACAAATGTTTGAGTTTATTTTAGACTTTTAAGTGGTTTTTCCTTTGAAAATATTTTTAAGTCAAGTTCAAGAAATGAAAGTGAAGGCTAGCTTGAAGAAGGCTTGTCATAAAATTGCCATACTTTGCGGCAACACTTGCGGGAACATGAAAACAAACAACGAAATATTTAAGGATATTTTGAGCGTGTTTTCAGACACAGGCTGTCAGATTTTCTAGCAATCTGTTCAAACTGAGTAAAGTACATGGGAACATTGAGAGATTTCGATGATCATTTATGGCATCAATCAACTGGCACTGCTCTGGCACGTGTTTGCACTTGAATGGCAGCAACTGGCAACTTGCAGTGCACCTTAAGTGGCTCAAACCAAAACCTTAATAAGAAACTTAAGAGGTCCAATATCCAACATTCGTTGAATATGTTCGGTTTTAGTTTCCACTTCCAGTTTTAAAACTGTTTTGATGACAGTAATGTAAACATACTTTTGGTTTTCAATATATTATTGGCTTTTTAAGAGCGATGTTTCCACCTAAATTGCGCTATACAAGTCTCTTACCACCGCAGTGCTGCCATACTGTGGACATTAACGGCAGCGGATGTGTCGGCAGTTGGCGTTTTCGAGAGAAAATTTCTTCGGGGGAATTGTGGGCCTCTATTAGTTGGCGATAAATTGTGCATCCGAATGAATCACGAATTGTACCAGATTTATTGGGACACTAATTATGTCAAGCGCCTAAAACATCAGCGGTTGCGCTGGACAGGACATGATACCCGTATGGATGATGAAGCTCCAGCAAAACGGAAGTACAAAAGGAGAGCGAAAGAGTTATGGAAGCCTTTCAAAAACGACCAAAGCTGCGATGGGGAGACTAGGTGAAGAAAGATATCTCGAAGCTTGGTGTGACATTGACAGATTGACAGACGACATTGATTGCAGATTGCATAGATGAAGATAAGTGTCGATTATAAAACTGTAATCAACCCTGGACCTTATGCCGCCTGAAACCAATTTGTCACTCAGACTAGCTTAAACCCTACCTATGCTCAAATTTAAAGATTTTGAAAAAGAAAAGATAGCTTGCTTTATTTAACCGAGCAATTTCAAAAGGCTCAACATTTACGACCCAATAAAGTATATATATTCTTGATCAGTATCAACAGACGAGTCGATAAAGATCTGTTCGTCTGTCGGTCCGTCCATCTGTTTGTATGATCTATAAGAGATAAAGTCACAAATTTTTGCATAAAGGTAGGTGTATACAATAAGCAGATCAGGTTTGTTTCAGTTTTGAAAAATTCCCTGCACTCCAACCTTTCACCGCAAGAAACTGTCAGAGGTACAACTTTCAAGTTAAAGCCTCGTGGCTTAATATACTTCAAGTAAGACCCAATATCTATATATCTATCTATCTATCTAACAAAAAACACGGGAGTTATAAGCGTAACAATTCTGCTTGTAGAAGCGACGATTACCGCATCGTCAGTTAGAGCGTGCGTGTGCGTTTGTGTGAGTGTGTGTGTTTACTTTCGTCAAAAAATAAATAAAAGCATACAAACAAAAGCATGCCCTTACTTGTTTAAATAACATTTTTCCAAAAATTCTTAAAGTTAAACTCATCCAAAAATGAATTATAAAATTTTGCCATCATTTCTTTCAAATAGGTGGTCGTTATTTGTGAATATTTATACCCGTTACTCGTAGAGTAAAAAGGGTATCAGGCCTGTTCCGGTTTTCACTTTCGACAAAATTTGTCGAATTAGAATTTGGTAAAGTGGTTGTTGTATAAAATTTATAAATTAAATCGGCATAAAACCTTTCATTCTGAGTTCATCTTATTAAAAGGAAGAACAAGTTGTAAGGTTTGATACAGATTACCTTGATTGTTCACCTAAAAATGAAACATGTATTAAATTCGAATTCACTAAAGTGAAAACCGGAACATGCCAGTATAATACAGTCGTGCAAATGTATGTAACAGGCAGAAGACAGCATCTCCGATATCATAAAGTATATATAATATATTCTTCATCAGCATCAACAGCCGAGTCGTTATAGCCATGTCCGTCTGCGTCCTTCCTTCCGTCCGTCCGTCCGTCCGTCCGTCTGTATGTCTGCAGGCAGATCAAGTTTGTTTTAAAATTTGGCCACGCCCCCTCCCGCCCCCGCAATAAAAAATGTTGAATAACTCCCACAATTTTTAAGATATCGAGCTCAGATATTGCAGTGTAGTCTATGTGGCTAATATCTACAATCTCAAATTTTCAAAAGGATCGGATAATAAATGGCCGAGTTAAAAAATGTTGCATACTTATCCGAGCCGCATGAAGTTATTAAACGCTAATTGAACTGAGTAACGGGTATTTCGAAGTCGGTAATTTTTGCTGGAACATTAAATTGACTTACCAAATTTGGATCGGGCTAAGATAAGAAAATAGTCAGGCTATTTGTATTAAAGTCTTGCCGTACCAAAAAAGTTCTTTAAAAACATTTGACAAAATCAGAAGAAATACACAACAAAAATATATATCAGCTTTATTTCCCAACGTTATACAAAAGTAAAAAAGCTAAGGACCATTATTTATGTTATATTTGCTACGATGGCTATGTAAAACCATTCCATAAAACAGTTTTAAGTCTGAATACATAAAAGATAAATTGTGATAAATTGCGTGTGATAAAAACATTGGCCTTGTTCACCAGCACAAATCGTTAGCAGAAAATCGATAGATCTAGTTCGAATTTTGAACTGAACTATTGTAGTGTGCAATCTGATGTGATTAGAAATTCTAATTTGGAATGGTTAAAAAATACATACAAACTCAAACTGTCATTTAAAATCAACCAGAGCTCGCAAATAACTGTCAATACTTTCCGACTGTCAGAAAATAACAGTTTTGTTTACTCTTGTCTTTCACAAACCGTTTTGCCGAGAGGCGAGAGAAAAATTGTTTCGCTCAGTGAGAAACAGTTTGTGCTGCGTTTGCTTCTGTTTTGTTCTGAGCTTAATCGTATTGAAAACACTTATTTGCGAGCTATGAAATAAAATTTTATTAATGACTCCTTGTGCATGATGTTTGATGTTGATTTTTGATGTATGCTGATGAACCAGATCTGGGAATGCTGATAAAAATTTTATTCCATTAAATCTCTAAACATACATAATCAAGTACGTATCAATTATTTGATTTAAATAAGTTTTATGATTCAATTACTATTAAGTCCTGTTGAAATTTGTTTTAGCTTTATATAATATATTAGCTACATTTTTTTTTAAAAGTTGCTTAGCTTGTTTTAGCTTTATATTTTAGCTAAATTTTTTTTTAAATCAATTGAATTTTAATTTAATATTTCCATTAAAATTTGGAACAAGTTAACAACAATTCAAGATTAAGTCAATTATTAATCGCTCTTGAACCCAGTCAGTTGAACACGGCCCTTCTTTTGGTTATAAGCATAAAAAGTTTCGATGTCTAGAATTAATCATCTTGGCTTTAAGTAGAATTTACCTAGTTTACTCTAAGAGTAAAGGGTACATATAATAAATTAGTACTTTTTCAAATAATGCATAGTTTTTCTAGTTCAAACATAAAGTTTTCACACTTCCAAAAAGAAAGTCTGACTTATACTTAAACTTTGCAAAGCATAAGAGAAGATTCCAAATGAGTTGATTTGACACATAGTCTAATAGCCTATTTCCTCATCGGATTGAATATAGTGAGAAAATTTCGTGAGGCGCCCAAGAAGGCTATAAGGAACAAACATATATGCATTCACTTTTATATTTGAGTTGGGCGTTTGACATTTCACTTTCGATATTTTTTTACCTCATGCACTTTACTCCTCTATACATAATAATACACATTTTCTATAAGCTTGTACGCACGCCTTAACTCACAAGAAATAAAGAAGAGCAAATTATGCATACTTTACCATGTACTGGCATGAAAATCCCCACTAAACCAAAAATCCAATGTCGACAACAAAAAGCGCCATCAAAATTGCTTACATGGCACATTTATCTTACGGCTGTCTTTAACAGCAACTTATTGTCAATTTTCTTGATAACAGACTGTTAAATCCTCTCGCATACACACACACTGGCATCGGGGTAACAACTTGCTCATCACTTGAGCGGAAGTGTTGGCAAATGCAGTGATTTTCAATCTCAATGCGACATTTTGATTATTTCCATGTTAGCAAAAAGCAAAAAAAAGCGAAAACACAGAATGAGATGACACTCACACACACACAACCACACACACGACGTCTGCATCAAGTGTCAGAGCTCGGCGCACGTTTGCCGCACCGGAAGCGCTGCTTGTGCAAGACGGAAATTGCTTTATGCTACACACAATGTCATCGATGCCGCATAAGTACAACCCACAGAGCAAAAGCTCAACAAAAAATTGAGAGCGACATTTAGACATTTCTTTCTGATTGCAAATTGTGCAGCCCTCAATTGCACATCGGTCAATATTTTGCACTCCTCACCTCCCGACCCCGCAGGATATCGCGAATGCTCGGCACGCGGCAGCTGCAGCTTGCCGAGTGCGTGAGGGTCTCAAATGAATTTAATTAGAAAATTGTGAGCAGCTTCTTGCGGTCACAACTTGCCAAGAAACAGCAACTTGTGGCTAAAACTGAAAACAAAAAAAATTTAAAAAAAAAACTTTTCACGCCAGCCGATGCCGCTAGAGAATTAAGAGAGAAAAATGATGATAACCGCATTGGGAATTTTTCTTAATTTGAGCAATAGTTTTTTGAGGCGCGAAAAGTTCGCCAAAAAAGGGTCAATGAGAAGAAGCCTTCTAGTTAAATTTGACTTTAAAGTAAGCTTTTAGAAGAATATTAACGGATAAAGCACTTCTAGTGTAAATCAGCTTTAAGTGACCCTTTGTCATCGAACTTTTTCAATCTGCCGATACGTGGTGTACCTTACCTTATTTTGGTATTACCAGATTCTAACAATTGACATTAGTGCTAATAGTTCCCGACAAACAAAAAGTACCCCACTTAAACTACACCATAGCCCAATTTCGCTTTTCTCTGCTCTCCAAGCGAAAGCCGAATGAATTCGCATTCATTCACTTATCATTGTGTGACTCAGTACGCATAGAAAAGCAAGAAATTCGAATTTTTTCTCTATTGCTTACCAAAAAGCTCATTGTTCTGTCCTCTTCACTAGGGTTGTCGATATATCTCAAAATATCAAAGTCAATGATATCAAAAGCCTAAGTTTTTAATATTGATATTTGATATATCGATAACATACCTGTTTTCTAATCTTAATGACCAGTGCAAGTGGTAGCTTTATCTGATCTATCCCATAGCATAATTTAAAGATATCACTGACTTAGTTTTCTCAAATTAGGCTATGTTGTCAAAATAACTTGGATGTGAAGTTTTGTACATTAACTCTAAAAAAACTGTGAAGAAATCTCAAAAAATAAGTCGGTGTCCCAGAACTTGGAGAGACTGAATTTTCTTTTTCGAAAGTCTAATTAGAAGATGTGAGTATATGATAACAGTTCAACTACAAAAATGGGACTGCGACTCTCGCAAATAGTTTATAACATTTTTTATTCACATCTGTTTTGATGTTTTCTACATTGAGTTAGACTTGTCAGCCCTGGAAACATATTTTGCGTCCATGACAACTGGCCTTGGTTCCAGAATTCAGCTTGATTGGTTTGCCAAGATTTCCTAACAAAATACGTCAGGTTTGTAACCAACAAAAAGAGATTTCTGGGACACCGAGATATGGTTTTGGGTTGAAATTTGGTTGGATGAGATTTCTGGGACACCTCCGAAAACATCACATAATTAGAAACACCTTCAAACATCAAAGAAAGCCAAAGTGATTTGAATTAAGTCTTAAGTCTACAAGGCTTAGAGACTAATAGATTTTGCTTTCTGCCTAAATCACAATAGGCATTGCGACGGTCATGGTATGCCAACCAACCATATGGCCGCTTGTATATTACCACTTGTTTTAAAGTCTTCATACTCAATTTCCGACTAGCGGGTTCGAAACAAAATTTACCAATTGTTTAGGTTCGGAAATTTCATGTTCCTGGCCTTTGCATGAAGGTTTTCTTTCGAAGCCTGGTTTATCCCATGCCTTATACAAGTTTTTATGGTAGTCGACCTAAAAACAACATATTCTGTTTACAAATTTGGTCAAGCAAATACATGGAATTATTATTATTATTACTAAATTTTTTAAGCTAAAGGCCTGTATCCAGCACTGCGGAAAATTCCTGCCAGGAATTTGCTATTTATTTTGAGTGTGAGGTTCCACACTGAAACAAACTGTCAAGCAGAGCCTTCTCTATCACTCTCTGTCCAAGCGTTCTTACAGTCATTCGCTAGCAAGCATATATAACATTAATGAATTTAATAACTTTGAACACAATATTCTATATTTATTTGTGCAGCAACACTTTCCCAAGCACTTTTTCACAGAAAATTTGTCAAAATGCATTTTTTCTGTAATAAGCCATAGACATGGTCGTGCCTCCACTGCTTTTATTAAAGCTATCTTCTCGTCCCGTTGAAAATTATCAGTCCTTTTTTTGCGCACATTGATTGCCTCCATCTTTTGTCAAATCACTTCCAAAATAATTGTCAGCAATATATTCCTGGCCTGAATATCAGCTGTTTCTCGTTCCACACACGCTTCCGAAACGCCGCTATTGATACGCCGCTATCTATTAAAGTGTGGATTTCGTTCGTGTTGCTGGATACACAACAAACGAAAAAGCAAACTATAATTTTTAGTTTCCGCTGTGCTGG
>JAWNNO010006414.1:0-26618 GCA_035044985.1 Lordiphosa fenestrarum | reverse complement strand
CTGCAGACATAAGATGCATATGTCCCATACACGTCAAACCTCTATCTCTTACCATCTCTGAGATCTGTGCGTTCATACGGACAGACAGACAGACGGACAGACGGACATGGCTATATCGACTCGGCTGTTGATGCTGATCAAGAATATATATACTTTATGGGGTCGGAGATGCTTCCTTCTGGATCTTACATACTTTTGCACAAACTTATAATACTCTATGTACCTAGGTACAGAGTATAAAAACACAGACCCAAAACTACATAAAAACTAAGAAAATTCTTTTAAAAATTATCTACCCGAAAAGAAGGAAGAAGGACACCAACAATGTAGTGTACGAAATAAAATGTGCAGGAAGAGACAGACAAAACTGCAACGGTACCTACATAGGAACTACAAAGCGCTCTTCTCTGACCACGCGAATTAGTGATCACAAAAGAGACGCTCTGTAAGGGAAAACAACAACAACCTTAGCACTGCACATAAACAAAACAGGCCACACAGCTGATTTTAAGAAAGCAACAGTATTGGACTTGGAACACAGATGGGAGACACGGTTAACATTGGAAAGTTTAGGTGTTCAAGAGAAAAGAGAGCGAGCATTAAATCACAAAGAATACATAGAACAGACAAATTCCATATACGCAGCGGCGATCACAAGAGAAACATTTAATCAATATAAAAAATACAGACAAATTTAAAAACATGAAAAATAAAACTACGAAGAAACAAAAACAACCGTGGAAAACAACAATATTAGGATGACGACACAAATAGGTATTTTTAAAATTAACAAATTATTGTGCTATGTATGTATTACATGCGGCGCTGTATTTTTGACTTTAAGTATACTTATCGAAATGCGGTATGAGTAAGTATTATACTTACACCGCAAAGCACCGCAACACCGGATGTACTGCATTACCACAATGATCGCATGTCAATATCGTACCACCGCCTACTACCGCATTTCAATATCGTAAACACCGCATTAGTACCGCAATGCTTATATATTTATTTTTCTGAAGAATCCTGAATATGTGTGTTTGTAGCTCAGTGGGTGTGTGTACGGTTCAAGTAACAATGCATGATATTGTTTTTTGGGTTCAGGACCCAGAATTTTTTTTTTTTATTGTGTGCATATATTTGGTGCATTGGGTGGCGGAGGTCCGTGTGTGTTCGACTCCACCTCGGAATTAGAAATAAGTTTTTTCTATAAAAACTTTTACTCAACCGGCCACTTTCGCTAGCAATTTGCGCCAGCTCTGAACTAACTAGCCATGAAAACGACTCTCCATCTTTGCCGTTCGGACTCGGCGATAAACTGTAGATTCGGCTCATCTTTAAATAGTAACGTCTTTGTCATTCGCTGACACTTGTATTTTGGTAGGCGATTTTTTAAGGGCCCGACAACATTTATGCCGATTTAAATTTGAAGTTTGATTTCCACTCCGCTTAAGGAGTTTACGGCAAGTTTGGCAATATACAAATCCTTGAACAGTTGATTCATCTTCCTTGATAATTTCGGATATATTATTCCTAATAAAGCTCCGACCCTTGTGCCGTTGAGATAGTTGGTAAACGCCGTTATTTAAATGATTTAATACAGTATTCTGATCTTCAGACATTTTTCTTTCTAACAAGTAATAATATTTCATTTTCAACACTTACGACGAATGCTGACTTACCAGTTTAAATAAGTGACATTAGTGGCCCTAAAGCAGTGGCGGGCACACGAATACAATGACATGTCATGTAAGACTTGCATTTGTGTCATTGTATTTGTGTGCCCGTCACTGGTTTACAGTGTCGGTGTCGCGGCATAGCGCCGGCAAAAAAACCCCCAGACTCGCGAGTCTGGCTCGTGCCCGCCACTGCCCTAAAGTCATGACATATTTGGTTTCTTACAACATCCATCTTTCGCCACGTAAAAAAAAAATTTCTCCGGGACTTGAACCCACACATTTTTAATAAACTGTTTCAAGATTCGTTCACATACCCACTGAGTACACACACTATCAACACGCTTCGGAAAAGTAAATTTATGTATAAATTTGCCTTTGTTTTAAAAAATGCGGTAGTAATGCGGTGTTTACGACATTGAAATGCGGTAGTAGGCGGTGACCCAATATTGAAAATGAAGTATCAAATTGTTAGAATAAACAGAATATGATTTTTGCCCTTTATAAATGCGTACGCGTTATATTTTGTCCTGGAATATAAATTATATCAATATTCATAATAAATTTGTGAATTTGAGGTGTCAAAAAATTGCGGTGCACCGCTGCAGTTCTCTGAGTATGTAAGTTTAACTTGTGTTTCATGTTTATATTAAAATATAGACTCCCTGAGGAAGGCAATGTAATTGCCGAAACGCGTAGGTGAAAATGAGCCAAAAAATAATGTTTTGACTGCAGTAAGGGAAGACAGCCGGATAAGAATTCCCAGTTAAAGGCCTGTATCTAGCACTGCAGAAAATTCCTGCCAGGAATTTGCTATTTATTTTGAGTGCGTGGAACCCAACTGAAACAAACTGTCAAGCAGAGCCTTCACTGTCACTCTCTGTCCAAGCGTTCTTACAGTCATTCGCTAGCAAGCTTATATAACATTAATGAATTTAATAACTTTGAACACAATATTCTATATTTATTTGTGCAGCAACACTTTCCCAAGCACTTTTCACAGAAAATTTGTCAAAATGCTTTTTTTCTGTAATAAGCCATAGACATGGTCCACTGCTTTTATTAAAGCTATCTTCTCGTCCCGTTGAAAATTATCAGTCCTTTTTTGCGCACATTGATTGCCTCCATCTTTTGTCAAATCACTTTCAAAATAATTGTCAGCAACATATTCCTGGCCTGAATATCAGCTGTTTCTCGTTCCACACACGCTTCCGAAACTCCGCTATTGATACGCCGCTATCTATACAAGTGTGGATGTCGTTCGAGTTGCTGGATACACAACAAACGAAAAAGCAAACTAAAAATTCCTGACACAGTTTTTTTATATGAAGTTTGGCAGGGATTTTTAGTTTCCGCTGTGCTGGATACCCGGCTTAAAACAGTAAACACACGAGTCACATGTGCAATCCAACGGAGCCGATGTTGTTTTATGTTTTTGACAAAATCAATGTCCCCATAGAGCGCATACAGCTCGTCGATCTTTCGGGTACAAAATTCATCGCCAACTTTAAGAGGTCCATAAATCCTTCAAAGAACTTTTCTCTCGATCACGCCAATTGAGCCGCATCCGCTTATGTCCATGCTTCTGCGTCGTATTGCAGGACTGGGATGATAAGGGACTTGTAGAACGCCCTAGTAGTAACCAGTAGTAACATCGGGTTGCAAGAGTGATTCTTCTTCGGATTTCCGGACTGGTGTTGTTGTCGCTGGATATCAACCTTCCGAGGTAGAAATAATCCTCTACAACCTTAAAGGTGTAATCTCCCATTGCAACAGATTGTCCCAGTCGGGTAGACTCACTGCGCGTTGATAATAGGTTCTAGTCTTATCCTCATTTATCGATAAGCCCATGAGCTTTGACTGCTTCTTAATCTCTAAGAACGCCTTGCTTACCGCACTTTCACTTTTGCCGATAACATCAATATTATCGGCATCTTTAAGTAGCATGATATCTTTGATAGCATGACAAAGATGACTGCGTCTACGTCATCAGTGTTGATTGTGGCTCTTAACGCGAACTTGATCTCGAAAACTATGGCTTTGCGAAGCGCTTGTTCAAAGAAATATTTTCATTCTCCTCGCCTCTCAAACATCTGTTGTGATATCCCCACTAAAAATTTGTCCACAACAAATGCGTGTAAATTTAAAGCCAATTATCGGAACGTTTAAAAAAACCAAAGAGACGCTTCAAGAAAAATTTTTAAAATAAGCTCGCACTTATTTTACTTACTCATCATCTTCTCTATTTCCATTTATGAGGACACTTGCGTGGTTGGATTTAAATATTTTTGATAAAAGTGAAGCGTTATAAGTATCTTGCATGAGTCAAGTAATTCATCAAATTTGCTGCATGTGAGAAATGGCCAACAGTCTTCTTTCCGTTGGGACAACTATCTATGTAGTGTATGTTACAAATACTGTGGACGTCAGTAGGTTGGAAATACCGGTATTTAGTTTAAGCAAAAATATGATGATGGCTTGAATAACAGATCGTACAGCAGTGTTCCATAATGACTTTCTTATGAAAGACAATCACAGGGGGTCTGAACTGTGTATGAAGAACTCCACACATGTTTGCTTATGTGTGTGTTGAAAGAAACTTGGTAATACAGAGGTTATCCCCTGTAACGAATTAAGCACGGGTTAACTTCGGCTTTTGAGATAACTGGCACGGCTAAGGGGTATAGTTTTTGATAGCTTTCTTACACTCATAAAACATTATCCATGAAAACTAGAAATTCTCCTATGAAATCCGTCCTAAGGCGATTCACCCTAAAATTAAGAAAATATTTTCGCATTTATAGAAAACTTTCAAAGTTTCAGAAAATTTTTCTAGAAATGAGAAAAAGTTTTCTTAATTTTAGGGTGAATCGCCTTAAGACGGATTTCATAGTTTTCAGGGCGAATTGTTTTACCAGTGTAGCAATAAAATCGGACGATTTGGTTTTATCTGTTCTGGTATTCGAACGATTTGCACTCGTCTTGCTACTCGAATGTTTCAGTTCCAAATAGTTCCCTTTTACAACTCTTTCAACTTATTCAGCTGGATTAGCAAAACAAACCATATAAAAACTCTCAAAAAAGATAATAGTATTTGAATATAGCTGCTTAAATATAGTTTTTTTCGCGCTTCATAACGAAGTGAAAACCAGAACAGGTTGGTCAATAAAAATGTGAATTCGATTTGCCAAAATTGAAGCTATTCATAAAAAAAATATTTTTGTATTAATTATTATTTTTAAGAGAATGTTAAACAGCAAATCGTATCTAAATACGTTTAACAATGGCGCAACAAAAAAATTTTAAGTCACTATTCTGACGTCTTTATGTGAAAAATCGATTTACTTTTGAATTCACCAGCTCCAAACAATGTGAATTCAAATCGACTAAATCGATCGAATTGTAAGAACCGAAACAGGTAACCAAATCGACTCCGAGCAAATTTAGTGAAAGTGAAAACCGGAACAGGCCTGTATAATAATATAATACAAATATTTATGGGAGGGAAAAAACCAACTAAGAGTGTAGCAAAACCGAATACTAGACAATTTTAAGAAACTTTCACCAAGAAATCATGGGTCTAAATTGAATTCGTAGCCCGTGCAAATCGACTTCAAATATTAAAGTTAATTTGGAAAATAATGTATAAAAAATCGCTTTGCAACCGATCTAAAAAACCGTGGGAGATATGACGTTTTTTCCAAATTGTGGTTGCGAGAGGGGGCGTGGCTAACTTTGACAACAAACTTGATCTGCCTGCAAATAAAACAATCATATGTCCCATACATGTCAAACCTCTATCTCTTATCATCTTTGAGATCTGCAGCTTTTTGTACAAAAACCTTAACAAAACAACAAAAAAAGCTTGAAATATAACATGCAAGCAATATGTGTCGTCATCGGGAACATGAATTCCAATCAATGGCTTTCCGAAATGTCGAAGACTGGGTCTTCTTTTGAACTTTATATTATGTTGATATTTATTTAGCAGTATTTTTAGATTTCCCGAGACGCTTTTTTGATTGATTAACGGAAGCTTTAGTTTATTGCGAGTTTTGCACAATTCCTTTGTCACTTGCGGGGTAAGAATTCGGTACAATTGATGCTTATTGTTGTTTTCTTTTTCAGCCTCGGCTAAGCACATACAGTAATTTAATACTTCGCGATTACTGGGTAGATTTAGCTCAATTAAATCACTTGTCAATCCAATGGTTAGACTACGTAGACCCCAAAACCCTGAGTTCATTGAAATTCTAATAGTTTCTGAATTGGCGGAGTTTAGCGACATTGAAGCATATTCCATTACAATTTGATAATTAAAATATATACGTTGTTGAATTTGGAACACAGGCTTGATTACACAGTGCTACAAATTTCACTCAAGTGCAAGAACCTGGGAAATGACCTACCGTACGCTGTAGAGCATAGTACGCATAGGTAGCGTATAGTATTTCCTCATACTTGGTTTTCCTCGGGGACCCCCAAAATCTGAAGATATGGACCATCTGATTTTATATAATCTTGTTAGTTCCGATAGCGTCGAAAAGATTCTAGTGTATATTAATCAATGCTTTCAGATATGTAACGCGATGGCCCATAAATGCGAGATACAGATCTGGTATTTTAAACCATTTTCTGGAAATTTCTACTTTAACCACCACTGGTTTAACAATATTCCTCCAAGCTATTTTTTCTTAGAATTTATTGTAGTAGTACAATTAATTCTTCGTTAGTCAAGTGTTGTTTAATTAACTTTGGTTACCGTTTGACGAAGTTATTCGCGTATTTCTGAGCACACATCGGCTTTCTAGCATTTGTTTAGTGTGTTTACAGAATAACTTTCAAGTTAACATAAATGCCCCCAAAAGTATACTTTGCTAATGTTTGGTGGGAAGTTTAAATTTGTCACAGAAATTTTCACATATTATATGTTTTACCATGATGGACTGTTCCAGTGCTGCTACCTTGTAGGGCCACGATAATCTCTAGTCAAATTAACAATTAATATTTACATCCTCACTACATGCTTATGATTTGAAAATTAGGTTATCTTAGCCGAATCGATTGTTGGCTCATATCCACTTGATTGCAGGCGCTTTTTAACTGAAGTTCAATTGTATACCTTATACCAAAGGACGAAAAACGACGGAACTCAAGTATGATAAGAGCCAATTCAATTAAAACTGAATGGAGAATATACTTTTACAACAAGTTTCGTTTTAATTTTTGCTAAGTCATTTAATGATATAGATCGGCAGCATGTAGGAGAATGCTATACCTATTGATATTCACCAAACTTAAAGGGCAAATGATAATTCGAGTCCGCACCATACTTTTTTTAAGCATTAGAAAGCTAAAAGATAATGAGAAAGAAAGGGACAAAGTCACAAATAGAAGCACCACTTGAGATTATCGTAGCAAGGTAGCAGCACTCGAACAGTCCATTATGGTAAATCATATAATATATGAAAATATTCCACCAAACAGCAGAGTATATTTTGGGGGCATTTATGTTAACTTGAAAGTTATTCTGTTGTTAGCACACTAAGAAAGAATACTAGAAAGCCGATGTGTGCTCAGAAATACGCGAATAACTTCGTCAAACGGTAACTAATCTTATTAAATCAACATATCAACGAAAAATTAAATGTACTACTACAATAAATTCTAAGAAAAAAAGCTTGGAGGAATATTGTTAAACCAGTGGTGGTGAAAGTAGAAATTTCCAAAAAATGGTTTAAAATACCAGATCTGTATCTCGCATTTTTGGTCCATCGCGTTACATATCTGAAAGCATTGATTAATATACACTAGAATCTTTTCGACGCTATCGAAACTAACAAGATTATATAAAATCAGATGGTCCATTCGCGAGTTTTTTCCAGTTAAGTGAGCAAAATGAGCACTAAACGGCTTTTGGGCCATATCTTCAGATTTTGGGGGTCCCCGAGGAAAACCAAGTATTAGGAAATGCTATACGCGACCTGCTCCACAGCGTACGGTAGGTCATTTCCGAGCTTTTTTCCCACTGTAGCACGGTGTTATTAAACACAAACAAGAATCAAGTTTAAATTAAGTTTTGAAGCTTTAAACAACTCACAGCTCTTTTACAGATCTTATAAAAATAAAAATTCGGTATTGGCTGTTAATAGAGTTTTTGCAAAACCCATTGAGAACTTAAGAGCAAAGACAGTGTTGAAGTATTTTGCTGCGGACTTTGAAATTCATGTTTCATGTCTCTTATATGCAAACAAAATCATTTGACAATCCAAACCTAATCATATGGTACGTGCATGAATATCGCTGTCTGTGTGCCTATTTGCCAGTAAATTCGATACAAAACAGAAACCCACTTGCAGTTCAAATGCTGTTAAGCACAGGTGCGTAGACACATCAGAGTGCTCACGCAGACTAGTCAAATCATCGGTTTTTGTATGACTTTTGCTTGTTTCTCTTTTTTTATTTATTCAGCTGACGTTAAATTTTTCTTTTGGGGATTCGGACAGTTTGCATTTGAAGCATGGCAAAACATATATATGCGTATGACTGTGTGTATAAAAATAATGAGTTTGAAACGTACTTTGGGTTCTCCTCCGGTGAAAGCGCTTCCATCGTAGATACCGCTTATAAAATTGAGAAAACATCTAGATGCATATTTGTTTTGCCTCTAAGTCGCCTCCTTGCCTTCTTGCTCAAAAACATTAAAAAAGAATCGGGAAACAAAATCTTTACACTTTGCCTGCGCTGCTGGGCATCTCTTTGATAAATTTACCCTTTTACGGGTAGTTTGGCAGCCGCACGCAGATTCTCACAATCACACACGTTTATCCAAAAAAAATATTTTTGTAAAAAATATATTAATTATTTCTAATTTGTAACTCGACTCCGGAATTCAACATTATTAGTTGACTTAGACTAGACACCCCCGATTCAAGCAACTTTAGACGACTGCAGATTAAATATTTCTGTGCTTAAGATTTCGGCATTGAAGGCTTTTTTTCAGCGTTTTCAAATGCGCCGGTTATGGAGGTTGGCTTCTGGAGCATTTCTGGTGATGAAGTTGGACTAAACGCATTTCCTTCGCTCGCTTCAGTTTCGGCCGCCCATAATTAAATTGCTTTAAATTTAATTAGATTAGATTAAATTAGATTTGGTTCCTTATTGAGGAAAACGATGCATTTGACAATTTAAGCTGTGCTTGTGGATGCAGACTTCTTTGGCCACGAATCGTCGGTGACACCACCGCACAACATCTCACCACTTCACCATTGCGGCAGAGGAAAGCTAGTCTGTCTCGCCTCACACTTTTCTTTTTTCCCTTGTGGGTGCATTGCCTTGACAACATCGGAATAATCATTCCAGCCCACTTAGCATCCGAACGTGCACCCACACACGCATCCTGATCATGCATTCATACGGACGTCTTAGATGACCACTTATACTAACCCACCCGACCAAAAGCTCACGAGCGAAACTCAAGGCGAATGAAAAACGAGCAGAGCCTCGTTTATGAATTCGCGAAACTTCCGTTTATGAGACATGTGTCGCTCAGTTTGTGGCAGGCGAACATTCGGACGCGAACCGCTCAGTAAACATTTGTCTCAAGGGATTTACGAGTCTCGATTTCACTTCTACAAATATTATTATATTAAAACTCAAATTAATTTTTGATGTTTATCTTGCTTAATTTAAATTTTTGTTTCATTTTATTTATTTGTTCAAGTTGCTTAAATTCATTAAATTAAATAGCAACTGTGGCATAATATTTTCAGTCACGGAAACTACATGTTCCATTGCAGCTACTTCGAATCATTTTTTTTCGTAAAGTAGCATGCTTTGCTTCACATAAATAACGCCGGGGTTTCCTATTGTGCGGCATGCCGTTAACACTAAAACAATTAACACATACTGGCATGTTCCGGTTTTTATACCCTGTTCCCATTGAAAATGGGAAAAGGGGGATCATGAAGTTGTGCGAATGTATGTAACAGGGAGAAGGAATATTTTCCGACCCCATAAAGTATATATATTCTTGATCAGCATGAACAGCCGAGTCGATATAGCCATGTCCGTCCGTCCGTCTGTCCGTCCGTCTGTCTGTATGAACGCGTCGATCTCAAAGACTATAAGAGATAGAGCCACAAATTTTTGCACGAAGGTAGATTTATGCTGTACGCAGATCAAGTTTGTTTCAGATTTGAAAAATTCCACCCCGTCCCCCTTTTATCCCCAAAAAACCTAGACCTCCTCTATAAATCCAAGACCTAAAAAGCCGTCAGATCCACAATTTTCAAGTTAGAGCCTCGTGGTTTAGTATACATCAAGCTAGGCTCAATATCTATCTATTCTGAAAAGTACAATCAGATCGGACCAAAAACACCGGAGTTATAAGCGAAACAGTTGAGCTGATAAAAGCAGCAGGACTAGAAAAGTATTGTCTACATTTAGGATGACATCTTCAAAAATTCAAAAACAAATAAATGAAAATAAATGAACAGGGTATTTTGTGGTCGGGAAACTCGACTGCAGCGCCCTTACTTGTAACTTTAGTGAATTCGAATTTAATACATGTGTCATTTTTTGGTGAACAATCAAGATAATCTGTATCAACCTTAAAATTTGCACTTCCTTTTAATAGGATGAACTCAAAATGAAAGGTTTTATGGAGATTTAATTTATAAATTTTATACAACAACCACTTTACCAAATTCGAATTCGACAAATTTTGTCGAAAGTGAAAACCGGAACAGTCCTGATAGACAAAACACTTAAGACAATACAATAATGTACAATTAAGTCACATAAAACCATAGTTTTTTATCGATTAATTTATTGACGATACGACAACGACGTGTCGACGTTCTTCGGCCACTCTCTACCTGCTGCAGAGAGAAGCAAGATAAAAAAGAACACACAAAAGATTCGCCAAAACTCAATGAAAAACAAGAAAGAAAGTCGGTCAAGCCCGACTATAACATACTCTGTACCAAGAAAATTTGTCTTGTGATCATAACTCGAAAACCGTTCATCCGATCTTCTTCATTTCTTTGGCGGATCGATAAGTTATCCTAATAACTAAATATGTCCAGAAGGAACAAGCCATCTATCTTCAAAACTGTGGGAGATATGACGTTTTTTCTAAATTGCGGGGGCGGGAGGGGGCGTGGCCAAAATTGAAAATAAACTTGATCTGCCTGCAGACATAAGAAGCATATGTCCCATACATGTCAAACCTCTATCTCTTACCATCTCTGAGATCTGTGCGTTCATACGGACAGACAGACAGACGGACAGACGGACAGACGGACAGACGGACGGACGGACAGACGGACAGACGGACATGGCTATATCGACTCGGCTGTTGATGCTGATCAAGAATATATATACTTTATGGGGTCGGAGATGCTTCCTTCTGGATGTTACATACTTTTGCACAAACTTATAATACTCTATGTACCTACGGTACAGAGTATAACAAATATTAACGAATATTATTCGTCGCGGAACTTTCGCATGAAGCGAACCTTCACTTGTGTGTCGGGTGGGAAGGCATTTCAAACACATGGAAATTATCTCCGCTGTTAAGCTTATGCCGCTCAGAGACCTCTCCTGGCTAGCGATGTGTGTGAGTTTGTAGCTATTCCAGTTCCAGTTTAGTTGCAGTTTTAGTGTCTGCTGGAGCCATCCTTATTACGAAATGTATGTGCATTTCCACCAACGGTTGCGCTTTAATTGATCGATCAACTTGGTTCGTTAACCTCGTCGCCAATTTGTAGTGTCGCCATAGCAAAGTGTGGACGCAGATTACTTTTCTCATTCTAATAATCGGGAGTCCCGATCATTGCTTATATAGTTGTTGAGCTTATCATGCGTCGATTTTCAAGTCAAAAATATCTAACACTAAGTGCCGATTTCTCATCATCCAAATAGCTGATATGTGTCAGATAAAAACCTTACTCTGTTATTTGTAAGTTTACGTGACAGACAGATCTAGGTAGAAGTTGTGAAATCGGCGCTAAATATAGTAACAAAGAAAGCTATAATTTAAACGTTACGTCGAAAGAATCTTTCATTCACAAATACAAGTACACTAGTACGAATTTCGAAATAAGTGTATTTTTCGCAAGTCGAGTTAATTTGCAGGACCGAATGCCGCAAGTCGAATAAGTAGTCGTTGCCCAAATTTGTTTCTGTCTATGGAACAATTAAAAATAATTCAAATTTTTATTTTGATAATAAATGTTTAAGATTATCCAAAAAATATTGCAATTTTGTTAAGCATTAAAAAAAATGGGTTATCTTATTCAAGATGAATTATTTCTTAAAAGAACTGTTTTTAAAAACATAAACCTTTTCTTGTAAGCGGACCGACTGTGATTAAGCCCGCTTGTACATGTGCTGTTCTGATTATCACTTTTTATTTTTTGAGTAGATTGTTGACTCTTTTTTGGATCAAAATGATAAGTTTTCGACCATAAATAATTGCTAGATAACGTGTCCGCTTCATTTGACTTATAAGCCCAATGATTTTGCGAAAGACGAAGAAATAATCAAATAATTGGATGGAGGATTAAATGCTTTGATTTCCTGATTTTGAAATATATATATTTTTATACCCTTGCAAAGGGTATTATAATTTTGCCCAGAAGTTTGCAACGCATAGAAATATTCATTTCCGACCCCAGCTGAGTCGATTGAGCTTTGTCCGTCCGTCTGTCCGTCTGTCTGTCTGCCTGTTTCTTCGCGAACTAGTCGCTCAGTTTTGAAGCTATCGAGCTGAAATTTTGCACATAGTCTTCTTTTTGCTGCACACTACTAATATGTCAGAGCCGACCGGATCGGATGACTATATCTCATAGCTCTCATAGAAATAATCGGTCGGAAAACAAGTTTTAGTATGGAAAACTTTTTTATTTTCAATGGAAACGTCTCCAAACTTTGTAATCGTAGGTTTTCTATCTTTTTTTATAATTCTACCAAGTTTTATTAAAATTGGACAACTATATGGTATAGCTGCAATACAAAAGATAGGTATGAAAATCAGTCTTAGTTAGAACAACTTTTTTGTTTTTAATAGTAACATCCTGCAATTTTGTATTTGTTTGTTTCACATTCTTTTACATAATTTTTAAAATTTTTAGCCAAATCGGATGACTATATCAATATACCTCCCATACGAACGATCGGTCGCAAAATGGGAAAAAGAGTATTTTTTGAAAATATTTAAGCGAGCACTTGCAAGGGTATAAAAACTTCGGCACAGACGAAGTTATCTCAGCTTTCTCGTTTTTTATTATTTTCTTAATTTTTTCTAGATCTCACAAATACATAAAATCCCATTACCTGGACGAACCTGTGGAGTTTGCAGAGGAAGAACAACTGAGCCGCAAACGGGACGATTCCGAGTCGGCCGAGGTGGATGACTTTATATTGGCGGACAGGTTTCAAAAACTTAACAGCAGCTTGCTTTAGCTTCCAAGTTTCTTAGATGAAAGTATTTGAAAAAGATATACATGAAGTTAATAACATAAGTTCGTAAGTTAAAGTCTGTTAGGAGAGGACTCTGCCACCTCCCACATTTTTAGTTTTAATCTGTTGCCATTTGAAGCTTTAAGTTGATTAAAATAGACATAAAAATATTCAGCAATGAATACAATTTAAGTTGAGAAAATATGATGTTATAAGTTAGCCGCGCAGAGCTGAATGAGGTTGGTCCAAAATATACATTAAAGTAGTTGCGAAAACCGCCAAGCTTGTGTAAAAGTATACAGGATTGTAATCGATACTTGAAGGCTGCCAGCCTTCAAAGTGTTAAAGAAAACATCGATCTTGTAATGAAAGTTGCGCCGCTGGGAAGTAAGTATATAAATGTCACTAGTATCTTGCACAATCTCTATATATATATAACTAAGTGGGGTTAGTTACACCACTTATAACCCAAGAACGGCTGTATATATATATATAACTAAGTGGGGTTAGTTACACCACTTATAACTCAAGAACGACTGGACGGATTTGAATGATATTTGATTTGTTGGATTTGTAACGGCTAAGCCTAACAGAATCGCTCAGTCAAAATATTATTCGTGGATTTTCAAGTGTATTTTCGATTTTGCATTAGCATATTTAGCATTATGCAACAATACAAGGTGGTGCGTTATGAGCGGGATGCGTACTTTTGCCAAAAGCTTACGCTTGAAAAGTACGAGCAGCACTGAACGTAAAGGTACTTTGCAGAGCACTCACACCTCACCTCTTTTGTTACATAATGATATTTAGTATGTGTGCATGACTCTCTCAACGCGCTCTCGCTCTCTGCTCAAACGAAAAAAAAATCTAAAAATAGATCAAGAAGCTCTCTCAGCACGCTCTGCTCAGTGTCTTGCTTGTTGTTTTTGTTGTTTTGGCATTTCGGGGTTCCTTTTAATATCGTTATGGCTGTTTGTTGATGTTGTTTGAAGGTTGACGCAGACTCAACGGCATTAAATTCAGAATTCAGCGCCGAACAATTGCCGAAATCTAAGTGCAGCTGACACTTGTTGCGAAAGGAGGGGCTGCGGAGGATTTCTGTGTATATCGCTTTCTTGATTTTGCATCTCGGCGCTGCCACTAATATATGTTTAAAAAGTTGCTGGTACAATTATGTTGATCAAAAAAATGTATAAATGTTCCATTATTATAAGACAGCGGATTTTGTATGTGGGCATTTCCACAGAAAGGTCCAAACACCACACCAAAAAATTAAAAGTTCTTAACAACAGCATATATTATCAAATTTTCAAGGGAAAACGATTTAATTGAAGTGATCTAAGCTAATCTTACAATTATTCATAACTCATATCGAGGTTTTGGAATGCAAAGTCGCACAAATTCCGTTTTTATCATTTTTATACTCTGTACCGTAGGTACACAGAGTATAATAAGTTTGTGCAAAAGTATGTAACAGGCAGAAGGAAGCATCTCCGACCCCTTAAAGTATATATATTCTTGATCAGCATCAACAGCCGAGTCGAAATAGCCATGTCCGTTTGTCCGTCCGTCTGTTTGTCCGTATGAACGCACAGATCTCAGAGATGGTAAGAGATAGAGGTTTGACATGTGCTTCTTATGTCTGCAGGCAGATCAAGTTTATTTTCAATTTTGGCCACGCCCCCTCCCGTCCCCGCAATTTAGAAAAAACGTCATATCTCCCACAGTTTTGAAGATAGATGGCTTGTTCCTTCTGGACATATTTAGTTATTAAGATAACTTATCGATCCGCCAAAGAAATGAAGAAGATCGGATGAACGGTTTTCGAGTTATGATCGAAAGACAAATTTTCTTGGTACAGAGTATGTTATAGTCGTGCTTAACCGACTTTCTTTCTTGTTATCATTGTTTTGCTCGTTTTTTTTTTCTAAAAAAGTGCCAATATATTTAATTAAAATTTGCCATCTAAAATCATTCTATGGGCACAATGAGCAAATGAACATTGCTTAAGGGGGGAAACCAGTTTAGATGATTCAAAAAATCGATTTTTTTTATTGCATAAATTGTTAGTACAACTATTCAAGAATATGTTGCTTAAGTTTCAAAACGAAGTTCCAATTAGTTCCGATGATATGAGCACTAAGGTAAACACCGGTCGATTCAGTGTCGAAGCGCGCGGTCTTTTCAAATGCGTTTTTCTCGAAACGACTTTTTTTCAACTTGCGGGAATCCTAGCTCGAAAAGTTATTGACGAATCGATCTGAAAATTTGTGTGAATATTCTTTATTCAAGTCCGAAAAATATGAACCAAACTCTGGAATGATATTATTAAGAAAAATATATTTTTTTATGTAAGAAAGGTGAAAAAAAATTATATAAAAACTTGACATTTTGTTCAAACACCTTCAAAACATTCAATTTTCAACTCTTTTGGCCAGAGTTTGGTTCATATTCTTAAAAAATATGTTACTAACGAAAGAAAAAAAAAATGTATGAATTCACATTAAAACTGCGACCTCCAGGTGTCTCGCAAGCAGTCAACTCTGATGTCGATCGTCAATGGACACCAGCCTCTAACTCCACCACTTCCGGCGGAAATGGCATCTAAAAATTTAAAACTGTAGTTCAAAATAGGAATAAACTACCCTCCAAGTTTAAACGAATTCTAATTATTCTTTCTCATTTAAAAAAAAATCACAAAAAACACTCGAATTTCGGCCTCCTAAACTGGTTTCCCCCCTTAAGAAACCATAATGATGGGGTCATTATGCCTGTTACATACTTTTGCACAAACTTATAATACTCTGTGTACCTACGGTACAGAGTATAAAAATATATATTAAATATTTCAGCCATGTCGTACAGGTATTGTGGAAATACTGCATTGATACTATAAAAATATATCAGGGATATTAACAAATATTAGATTGTGGATCTGAAACATTTGACTTTGATATGTTCGAAATGTACGAGTGATATTTTCAATCATATCAACTAGGTATTCTTCAGATGAAGGCCGATTCGATTCTGAAAAATACCCGACTGATACTAAATATCGTGATCTTTTTTTTCTGTGTGTGATTGCAATTAACTAAGTTTTTTTTTCCATTATATCAGAAACCACATAAATATCATGATGGAAAAATATGTCCCGTGCGACCTGTCCTGTGCGAACGTGCTTTAAATGATATTTTGAAAAAAGTATAATTTTTTTTTTGGTAAAATCAAAGCCTTTTTAAAGAGTCATCAATGCACAACATTCTAAAATTCGCCACATTAAAAAGCTCCAATAGGATCCGCTGAAATCGGTGTTTGAATTGTCTCCCGCGAAAGCCACTTCTATATTTGTCCCATGCGAACACCTTGTTTTTTTGGAATAATGTTTCATTGCAATATTTTGTTGTAAACCATTAATTAATTAAATTAAATTTTATACAGCCAAATGACGAATGACGCATCAGCCAAGGTATAGACGGCAAAACAAGAGAGAAAAATCGAGCTGCGCACTGTTGCGTCGCTCTCAGCATACAAGTGTATTTGAATTCGCTTGCGACGCGACAAAAATTGCTCTACCTTGTGGCGTTACGCATCTTATAGTTAAACGTTCTTTGGTCGGAGGAGCTTCCTTCTGGCTTTTACATATATTTGCACAAACTTAATAAATACACAGAGGGAAAAAACCAAGAGCCTTGGACTCAAAGTGAGAACATTCGGTGTCAAAAACTAATCATGACCGGATTTTCTCACTTCAAGAACAATTTCTCACTTCGAGACCTTTTTTTGAGAACGCAAAATCTTGATGTGAGTTGAAATGTTCAGTTTTTGAGAACATTTTAAATTCGAAAAAAAAAAATTGAGTTCCAGGGTCCAAGATCCAGTCCAGGACCAGAGGTTCAGATCCAGAGGTCCAGGGTCCAGATCCAATTCCAGGTCTAGGTCCGATTCCAGCTCCAAGTCCGCAGAGACATCGCCTTGAACAACACCCCACCTGCCTCAGTTAATTAAATTAAGAAAGAAAAATTGTCCTTACTTACTGCCCAAGACGCCCCGCGCAACGACGCGACGGCGGACGTGTTAGCTCGTTAGGCTATTGCCCACTTCTGCAGCCGCACGTCTGAATGGCTTCTTATTCTTTTCGGTGCTGAGCTGAATTGTGCTCATTTCAAAAATTTGAGAGCGCATTCTGTTCTTGTTTTGAGATGAATTAATCTTATTTTCTGAACACGATTTTTCCTTCTGTGTACATGAATAAAAAGTTTGACCTCATTCGACAGATGAGTCCAAGGTTGGGTTTTTAATTTAATTTAATTGTTGCTGTAATTTTATTGAAAAACTGTAAAATTGTGAGTCTGTGACGTCAGTTCAAGAAATCCCGATCTTGAGTCGAATGAGGAGATGCATAACTAGGCCTTGCTCTGGATTGAAGACATGTGCCACGTTATGTGCGGCAGTTTGTTAGTCAGGTTAGGCGCCAGATCGTCGGGTGTATGACGCATTTAATAGAGAACTGAAGCTTGAATTTCAATATGATCGACATGAATTACACCAATCAGTTCAAACGAATGTACCCCTCTTTAACCCTTAACAGTGGGAAGTCTATGAAACCTAAATGAAGGCAATTGATGATGGAATCGGTGGCCAAACACTGCCAGTCAATCAAAACGATTGCCGACGAACTTCGTACCGCCTAGCAATAAATAACAGTAGTGAGTTAACTTAATAAAATGAGTACAAAAGTTATTTAATTCAACAGTTAGATAATTGCTTTGATGAATCACTTAGATTAATACTCATCATTGAAGAAGCCTGTGACATACAACATTTTTAGTTTTGTTATCAGGAGCAAAAATAAATTAAGCAGTGGGTTTGCCGACACGTTACATGCCACGTACAATTGAGAAAAACATGCATTTTCCAAATTCAGACCACAAACATTTAAGAACTGGCCTTGTGATTTGTTAATCGTAATGGCGAATGCAAGTTGAATCAGAAATTGAATTCGTTTAAGGCCAAAGGGCACATCAGTTGAGATCATCGAAATCCTCGGAATGAGAAATTCTTCACCTTTAAATTATCCTTTGATTATTGCCGCGTGAATCACATTGGCCATCAATTTTCTTATCAGCAAGCGCGTTCCATTGCATAGTATTGGTTGGCTTAGATTTTGAATCATGATGACTACCGAGCCAACCTTTAGGTGCAAATTGTGCGGTGGTAGGCCAGGCACATCCAAGGCCATTAAAAATTCTGCTGTTGTCCTCGTTTGTTACACAGTCGATCGATTTGAATGCAGAATTTCAATGATCTGATTCTGAACTACAAAGTTTAAGTCATCCACATCTTTATTTTTAGCAGCTAAAATTGCTCGCTCACTCAACCATTCGATATTTTTGTGGTTAGCGATGATGTTCGGGAATACTTTTGGATGAGCTCGTCTTTCGATGAGACGAGATTGCAAAAATTCGGTGAAAATGCAATCAATCCGCTCGATTCATCGACAGGGACACGACCGTTACCGATATTCAGCAATTGCTTGGAGAAGTCCTGAGCAGATGGATGGATCTGCAATATAACTCTAATGTTAGCTGACAGCTGAAGTTTCTTCACATTATATAAATATTAGCCTTAGAAGTTTTGGCAGGCCAAATTAAAGGAGAACAATTGATTTACGGACTTTACGGGACAAGGAAGGCCACTGTACCTGTTCATAACCAATCAAATATCTTTATAAATTTGTACGACCTCCTGATTATATCTACAGACTTCACGAGAAACATTTATCATTTAGAGCGTGTGGCCCAATGCTTACGGGAAGTAAATTTGACAATAGGGTTAAAAAAAGTAACAATTTCGCTGTAAAAACTTGAAACACGTCCGATTTGTAGTTGGTAGGGGCTCGTTAAAGATGCATCTAGAGAGGGTGGTGGCGATTTATTTATTATTATTATTCGCCAAATGAACAAAAGTCCTTAACTGGCTTCGCTAATTTTAACATTATAACATTATAACATAAATAACATTTAATTAAATTTAATGCCTAATGGAGGAATAATACTCTGCTAGTAGTTTCTTCATGATCGATTGGTCGGAGTCGAAGTATAAACGCATGCTAACAGGCAAGGAGCTAAAAACTTTCAGGGCTCTACATATAGGTTCATGAAGGGAATAGTTAGTTCGGGAAATTTGGTGGGAAAATGGTTGAAAAGATCTAAGACTCCTTGGTACATTAAGCTGATCTTGCCTAACAAGAAAACATAATCAATATAACCTTAAACAAGGAAGTGAAGCAATAGTTCTCCGATATTCTTGGGTTGGGAGATGATACATGGCACATCTACTAATAAATGGCGGCAATGGATCAGAAAAGTTTATCGGTAGAAGCGCGAATTTCATACATTTTTCTTTACCCTTTCAAGATTGTTTATGTGAATTGCCCCAGAGGGATTCCAAATAAGTGAGGCAGACTCCAACTTGGAACGCACAAATGCAGAAAAATGCTCAACCTTATGTAAGGGTCCTTAAATTGGCCTGCATTGCGCTTAACAAAGCCAAACATGGAATATGCCTTAAGCAAAATGTAGTTCAAGTGTTCATTAAAAATACATTTTGTGTCGAATTTTACTTTCAAATCAATTGCCTTATAGCCTTTTCACACTGAGCACATCTGACTTTCCACATCCTGAGTTAAAATGCTTTGTGGCTTTTTGAAGTGCGTTGCAAATATGTCAAATTTTCTCGGGATACATTTTTATGACTCATAATTTTGGATGTTAGATGTGCTCAGTGTGAATAGAATTTTATCCTGGCTCGATAAAATTTTATTGTCAATTGAATACGAAGTCGATATATTATAGAGGCATAAACTATATCTGACCGTAAAGCATTTGCTTAGATTAAGAGGAAGTAAGTTGTGGGTACACCATGAGCTGACCATAGCTCATTTTGACTCAAGCGACTATCATTTAAGTTTTTGATTGATCGAAAAAGGCAAAAAACAATGTTGATTTGAGTTAAGTTACATTGTTCCAGCTACATTGTTTCCTAGCTCTGGAGAAGTCCAATTTGACCTGCTTTCTTTATTATTTTTTAAAATTTGCAATTTAAGTGTTACTTAAAAGCAACTTACAATGAATTGGAACAAATATATACAATAAATCTTACTATAAGTATAAGTTGTGCTAGGTGTTTTTCAGTCAGGTATAACAAAAGATATAAAAATGTTGTTCACATGAATAAGTAATAATATCGTCTGTTTGCTCACAAATTGTCCAATAATCATTAGATGCGTCTCGCTGGGAGGTCATACATATGAAACCTCTTTAGACGTCGTCTTACAATAACGCCTCTCCTAGTTGGTCTTCTCAACAATCATCTGGCAAGTCTGTTTGGATGACCCCTTAGTCGATCTAAATAGTTTGCAGTCTGTGTATTTACAGTATCACCTATTTTTATGACATTTAATTCTATTATTTTCAGAGAGAGCATTTACCAAGGCCATTTACCATATCTTATCCAGATATTCTTCGGAGTATTTTCGCCTTCAGGTCTCGCACCATAGGTTACGTTAGGTTGCAATGGTAGTAGTAGTAGTAGCAGTAGAATTTATTTATTTTAACTTTTGATGACAAAAATGCACCTAGTGATTTTATGAAGATCTTTTGAATAAATAAATATTGTTATGCTTCTGGGCATGGCAATTAATGCCGTCAGCCCATACTTCCCTTAATAAGTCCACCATACTCAATTTCCAGTTACTACACTTGACTTACCCTGTCGTTTCGAGATATGAAATCGTTCACCGGTAATGGTGCGTTAGAGGACCACTCTCAGGAAAAAAAAATTATATATGCCTTATTTAACACTAAACATTAAATTCATTAATTAACATTCTTCGATCAATTATAATATTCTCTAAAAATAAACTTTGGACGCTCCAGCCTTTTTCTCCATTTAAAACTCCAACTAATTCAGCATTGCTTTTATATATCGCTCCAAAAAATCTTTGTGTAAACTCCCCAAGCACTGGGCATCTCCCTACCGTGTGCGTTATTTCCTCATCTTCTTGCATGTTGCACAGGCTGCATCTTTTGTCGAGTCCATGATGCAACAATACAAGGTGCCTCACCTTATTATGAGTGTGATGCGTACTTTTGACATAACCTTACACTTCAAGAGTACACGCAGCACTGAACCTGTAGGTACTTTGCAGAGAACTCACACTGACGCCACCTTACCTCTCTTGTTGTATCATGGTCGAGTCCATCTCTTTTCCTTAAGTATGCATTTAGCCATAATATATCTGCTCTTGCCTTGATGATCCATGTTATCTGCTTACGGGAAAAATTATCATTGCTGTAACCGGTTGCCACGTGATGATAAAGTTCTTAGTAAAATCTGGACTGACTTATTTTTGCATTTGCATAGTATGACCGTATATTTTGAAGTCTAAGCTTAATAAATAAGTCATCCAGCTTATTGCACCATTCGATATACGAATCACGAATTGTCTACGGAGACTATCGACCTCCTCAAAGCAGAAGTAACCCCATACCTGTGCTCCATATTCTTGTATTGATCTACATGCTGCCCTAAACAGATTCTACTTGTCGGTAAGGGATATGTCTGAACGCCCAATAAAAGAATTCAATGTGCTGTTTAGGCTTCTTTCGCTTTATCATTTCGTGATAAGATGTGCTTTTTAAAGGACATTCCCGGTTTCAAAGTAGCACCTAGGTATTTATATTGGCAAGTCACGTCCAATTCAGAGCCCTTAAACAACCACGTTTCACTCGCTTCTCTTCTTACACTTTTTTTGAAGATCATAATTTAAAACAAGTTCACCTCCATTCCCCAAGTTTCGCAATAGCATTCAAGTTTTTCAATCATCTTTTGTAGTGTGGTGATATTATCCGCCAAAATGACTATTTCATCCGCATATAGAAGTAGCCGAATATTTATTTCATCTATCCAAAGTCCACCTTCAAGTTCCTCATTTAAATCTTTGAAATATAGCGTGAACAACAGTGGTGATAGAAGGCATCCCTACTTCGATCAAATTTACAATTTTTGTGGAGACACCTAGCTGGTGTAGCTGGTGCGTCCGCACTCGGATTTTCTTACGCCAGACTGTGCCCTTGACAACGTCCGGTGCTCCCTACCCCCTCTCCCATGTTACGGGCCATCGCCCGAATTCAAGGCCAAGGCCTAAGCCCTTAGCTTTGGGGTGGGAGAAGAACGCCTATCTGCCTCATAACTTTACCCCGACCCCCGATCTTGCCATGCAATAGAGTGGGATGGCGATCTTTCCTATTATGGTCGCCGCCGTCGGATGGCGCCTTTCTCCTTTGGTTCCCACTTCCCCTTCTTAGACAAATTTCCCTTTTCTGAAACACCCTACCGTTCAGACATATATGTGACCATGCACTCCTTACGCTCACCTAATATAACACATACTTAAAACCTATCGAAAATATCCACCCATCCTCATCCCTAAAACAGCTAATGAAGAACAATGCAATGAAAACACCACGGAAAAATTTGATGAGTGACGCTGGAACAATTAGGCAAAACAAACAAATATTTCCGCGCATTGGATTATTCGGTGGACAAAGGAGCCAGCTGGCATAGATTACGAACGCGCCCTACGTGGGACACCCCACTTCAAAGCCGGGAAGTATATGTTCACATATGCGCTGGCCATGAGTACTTTGTGACTACTTTCTTTTTCTCCCTACCTACAGGTCAGAATCGAATGTCTTTGACATGATACACTCCGAGGTTACGACCCTGCAGGTTTTCTAAAAGGTACGCGTTAGCCTTATTGGCTAAACTCGCTCAACACAAAATTTCTGCGGTATACTTCTTGGCCAGGCTGCGCATGGAACACACGCGCTCGACTGTCATATTGCACGCGGCTCCTCTCATACGCCGTCTGGAGACGCTGTTGGACCTGATCCCGAATGACTTTGAGTTTGTCCGCGTTTCTCAGATCGACCACATAGTGGTCGCACATTGACTTGAGCTTCCTAGCCAATCTATAGTGTGCACCATTTAAGAACATATGATGTCCGAACACGGAGAAGAATGGTGTTACCCCAGTTGCGGCATAGACAGCGTTTTGAATTGCCACCTGAATTTCTGGCAAATACACATCCCATTCCCGATGATCCTCAATTAAATTATTGCTGTCAACACACTCCGATTGACCCTTTCCGAAAACATTACTCTGTGGGAGCTAAACTGGCGTTTTCATGTGCCTTATCCCGAACGCTTCTATCATCTCCTGAAATGTCTTGGATACGAATTGACGCCCGTTGTCCGAATGTACTATCTCGGGCACACCAAACATATAAAATACCTCATGAACGAGAAAGTCAATAACATTGGTGGCAGTGGCTTCTCGCATGGCTTTCAACATGGTATATTTTGAGAAGTGTTCTACCCCGATAAAGATCCACACAGGCCCTTGCGTGGAACGTGGATATTTGCCGAGAATGTCCATTTATAGTTTTTGGAATGGCCTCTCAGCTTGCACCTGATGACCAATTCCTGCACCCATTCTGAAATTCGGCGCTTTCGTCTCACTGTTGGATGAACTGTCGCACTTGAACCGTCATGCCTGGCCAGTAATACTGCCTTCGAAGCTTCTCCAGCGTCTTTGCCACGCCTCCATGAGCAGCTTTCTCATCTATATGGGAGTTCTCCACCAATGTAGACGTCACCTCTGAGGGCACCCATAGCTTCCAATTGGTTTGATTCAGCTCGTCTTCCCATTCGTTTGAATAATACCCCATTTTCCACACGAATATTAGGTCCTAGGTTCAACATTTTGCTGAGCTTCCCCAACCATCGCTTGGTATTCCTCTGATTCAAAGGATGTCGTCTCGAAACCCAACATCTCTTCCGGAATTAGGAGGATTTCCTCTGCGCTGCGGGACAACGTGTCTGCAACGACATTCTCGATACCCTTTTTTTGCTCGATACAGAAGTCGTGCCCCTGGAGCTGCAACGACCATCGAGCCAATCTTCCGCCTTCATGGACGTGGACGTAAACCATTTCAGGCTCGCATGGTCTGTGATGCATGTAAATAGCATTCCTTCCACAAATGGCCTAAATTTACGAATAGCCAATAGCGCTGCCAGACACTTCTTCTCTTTGACCGAATAATTTATCTGGTGTTTGTTGAGCTTGGCCGAGAAGAAGGCAATAAGCCACTCGTGTTTCTCAGAATCTTTTTGGAACAAAACGGCACCTACTCCTACCTAGGACGTCACGCATTGAATATAAGACCGCTTCGCAAAATCTGCGTGAACCAATACTGGTGCGGATGTGAAAGCTGCCTTTAAACATTATATTGCCTTAACCACCTCTTCAGTTAACCTGAATTTTCCTCCTGGATTTTTCAGTAGCGCTTCTGTCAGCGGAGCTGTTATAGTGGCGAAATTCTTGATGAATCTGCGGTACCAGCCCGCTGTTCCAAAAAATCTGCGAACTTCTTTTACATTTCTAGGCTCTGGTATTTTTTGAATCGCCACTACCCTATCTGGATCCATTCGTAACGATCCCCCAAAAATTTGATTTTGTTAACCCTATTGTCAAATTTGCGGCCCGTAGACATTTGACCACCAGTTCTAAATGTTTCATATGGCTCGTGAAGTCTGCCGATATAATCAGGAGGTCGTCCAAATACACAAAGGATTAAACGTTGAGCAGCGTTGCAGAGACCAAAGGGCATGGTTCTGAACTGGAACAATGGCCTGCCTGGTACCGTAAAGGCTGTGTATGCTCTGCTGTTCTCATCCAACTCGACTTGCCAACATGCAAATTTAAGGTCGACGCTGGAGATTAAATGTGTCAATCCTAGAGAGGAATCCCTCAATGCAGGGAAGTGGGTGTGCGTCTTTAACTGTCAAAATGTTCAATTTGCGGGCATCGAGGCAAAAGCGATCTTTGTCTGGCCGTCGCACTACCGTCGTGCGGTTACTCCACGGACTGCAACTTTCCTCGATGACCCCCAAGCCAGCATCTTGTCAACCTCGTCATGCACCACTTTCTGCATTGAGGGAGACAGTGGGTAAGGCCTATCTTTAAACGGCTGCGCCCCTGTGACCAGTTCAACACCATGCTTTTCTATGGCTGTCTTCAAGCCGAGCGGACGTGTATACGGAAGTTCTAGTGCGATCAATTTAATCTAACAATAAAGCAGGCGCCAGCGCCAGTGCAAAATAATTGTGGGCATTGCCAAGTGCGGTGCCGGCACCAAAACAACAAAAACAAAACAATAAATTAACAAAACGTGTTAAATAAAACGATCTCGCCCTTTTGGCGAGATAATTACCCCCCCCCCCCCCCCAACCAAACCAAAACAATTGACTGGCCACGCGCACCCAGCGCGTGTCTGTGTGCGTGTGTGTGTGTGAGTTGTTTTGATCACGTGTACAGTGGAGACTGGATACTAACAACTTAAATAGACAATTCAATAACAATTTAAATAAAAATTAAAAACAATTAAAATTTAAATTAAAAACAATTTGAATTAAACTGAAAATAATATAAATTAAAAATAAAAACAATTTATATTAAAAACAATTTAATTTAAAACTAAAAAATTAAAATAAAATTAAAAACAATTTTGTGTGAGTTAATTTGCTTTTGTAAAAAAGCTAAATTTAACAAACAAAAACAAGCAAAAACAAATCAACTTTAAAATCATCATTTTACTTGTTTTCGCGCAAAATAAGAACAAAATGGAGAATAAAGAAGTCCGGGAAAAATACCAGGTGCTGTCGCCCCCCAATTTTTTCCCCCGGGAACACTGGCGGAGGCCGCAAACGAACTGTCGTCCCCTCTGAGCTCAGAGATGGAGTTGGATGTACAGGATATCCGCGATCAGGCCAGGAGGGCAGGATCCAACATTGATTTGACGCAGCAGCCAGCCACCCTGACAACAACGACAGCCACAACAACCAGCAATAACTATTATCGTTTTGCCACAATAGCTGCCAACTCGGGGATGTCCGCCACAGGCAGTAGCACCAGCGCTGGATTCATTAACTCCATTATGGAGCAAAATCCACCAAACGGGCCCGGCTCTAGCCAAGCCAAGGACCCAAACGATGCCCAGACGGTGCAAAAGCCTGCCGCCAGCACATCGGGTAAGCCGGCCAGTACCTCTAAAATGCTGCCGCCACCTAAAGAAACCCGAGACATGCCTGAATTTGTGCCAGCAAGCGTTCCCTGGCAAAAAATAAGCGCAAAAAAACGCCGGAACAACGTCTCCCCAGCAAAGGACACAAAAAAAAGGTCGCTGCTCGGAGATGACAACCTCCTCTAACCGATTTGAGGCCCTCCAAACCAACGAGGAGGCAGTCGTGAACCAGATGGATGGGATCCTGGATGAGGCCGACCCACCAGCTCCACAGCAAGTGACGGATGATGCCACAACAGCAGTCAAACCACCCAAACCAGAT
>JAWNNO010006411.1:0-32157 GCA_035044985.1 Lordiphosa fenestrarum | reverse complement strand
ATCCAGTTGTATTTTGCAATTCAATTCCCGTCTTGAAAACCATAGGTTCATTTTTAATCAATGTGTTAGTGTTTAAGATGTGTTTTGAATTGAAGAATGATCAAATGCAAGTGTAGTTGTCGTGTTTTAATTGTTTTGTGTTAAATAGACATGGAACTACGATTTCTGAATATTACAAATGGACAACATAGGTTATCTGTACGGTACTAGTTAATGGGCCTCGCGGTTGTATCATCTGCAGACTTTTTTGTTATCACACTCCAAGTCGTTTTGCATGTTCTTTCCGAAATAAGTACTTGGAGACTCTAGGAACGCTACATTGAGTAAAATCCACTGACTGCTTTTAAGGTCCGTTATAGGAAAGGCTGGATGGTATGGTATACAAAGAAATAATACAAGTGTTTGCACGTAAATATACAGGACTATATGAGCTATCGAAAGTAGTACTAACAGCGGTCTACCAAATACCCTCCACATATTTCGTTAATACGTTTGCATTTTGGAGGTGAATAGACTATTTTAGTGTACTTTACCATTGTCTACTTAACTGAAAGTATTTTACTTTCAGCTGTTAGATCCGATGGAAGAAAAATCCTTCGAAGCAGTTGGTTTTAATTTGCTACGCATTTTTTATCTGATATAGACATCTTAGAATTACTTGTCACTTAACATATGAAGTCATTCAATTTAAACTCGAAATGAAAAACAAATTTCCGAAGAATCCGCATTACAGCTCCTCATACATAAGTGCGTGTCGAATGGGTATTTCCATCAATACATATTTTCAAAGTGCACACATCAAAGACAGATAAAAATTAAGCAATAGCGGTGTTGCTTGCGAACACTGTTACCAATTAGTAAAATACTGTTAGTCCGACGCACAAAGAGTGATATGCATAAATTAGAATGCGAACGCATTTATTTATTTGATTGTTTTAGAGTCGCGTGCAGGGGAAGAGAGTCTGTGCATGAGGGAATAAGACGGCGGCTGTCGGCGCACACGGGCTACCAAACATTACACAAAGAGAAATACAAGAACAAATAACCGAAAGTGTTTTCTTTCTCCGCTTATTCAGTTTTTTCAGGAAAACCCCAAAGTTTTAACCGTCTTTATCTCTGAATTAGAAAATGATTTTATAATCCGGTTCGAATAACGGTAAAACAAAAGCAAATACCGTAACCCTAGCCGATATTACCAAATATATGAATTTTCAACCTAAATACTTATCATTTGCCCCTCCCTTCTTCTTTTTACTTAGCTATCCTCCCGCCCTGTATCGCCACAGCACGGATAAGGAGCGTCGCAAATCAGCCGGCGATGAGGATGTGCTGAAGCAGATGAACATCTATGTGCGCACAAGAACCAGCTCGGGCAAACAGCTAACAGATTTTGAGATACTCGAACAAGTTCCTGTCAAGAATTTGGATACGGGAGAGAATATGCCGCTTTCGGAAATGCGTTCACCACCAGTGCCTGAGGGTTGGAATCCACTCTCACTGCATATACTAAAGTTGACCTCTCACTTGGAGGTAATTCAAAAGGAATCGGATGAGGAGAGTGTGATTGGCATACCGCCAAGTAGTGAGGGTCAGCAGCCCGATGAGGAGGAGCTGGAGACGGAGGACGGCAGCCGTCTAAAAAAGAAGACGGCACGAATTAAACGCTTCTTTGGTACCACCATGCGTAAGACGGTGGACAAGGCCAAGTCCATTGCTTCTGAGGTGTCACATGCACGCCACAAGGAAGATGTGGCCGATATTGTGGATGCCATGAATCCCGAGCAGAATATCAAAATCAAAGCCTCGTCCTCGAATAAGGGACCCTATGAGTTTACCAAATTGCAGCATGTGCAGGATTTAAGTGGCGAGGATACCAGTGCTGTGTGGTGCATGAAATTCAGCTCCTGCGGTCGTCTACTGGCCACAGCCGGGCAGGATAAGGTGCTGCGGATTTGGGTGCTCAAAGATGCCTATCCCTTTTTCCAGGTAAGGGTATAGTGTTGTTTGCCTTTCTTTTATTAAATTTCTTTGTTTATCCCACCAGGACATGCGCAACAAGTACAATGCCGATCAAAAGTCCTCACCCACACCCTCTCAAGAGTCGTTGGTCTCACAACATTCTGCAGAGGAAGCCATTGCCATGGCCACGGCTGCCGAAAAATGTCCGGGTCCTTTCATGCCCAAACCATTTTGCACCTACAATGGCCATACTTCGGATCTGCTTGATGTCAGTTGGTCCAAGAACTATTTTATACTGTCCAGCAGCATGGACAAGACTGTGCGCCTGTGGCACATCTCCAGAAAGGAGTGTCTTTGCTGTTTTCAGCACATTGATTTCGTTACTGCAATTGCATTCCATCCGCGTGATGATCGTTACTTCTTGAGTGGCAGTCTGGATGGCAAGCTGAGGCTGTGGAATATACCCGACAAAAAGGTCGCCCTGTGGAATGAAGTGGATGGGCAAACCAAATTGATAACGGCCGCCAATTTCTGTCAGAATGGTCAATTTGCTGTGGTGGGCAGCTATGATGGACGCTGCATATTCTACAACACGGATCAGCTGAAATATCACACACAAATTCATGTACGCTCGACGCGAGGCAAAAACCGCATTGGCCGTAAGATTAGTGGTATTGAACCCATGCCGGGGGAGGATAAAATACTGGTTACCTCCAACGATAGTCGGGTGCGACTATATGATTTGAGAGATCTGAATTTGTCCTGCAAATACAAGGGCTATTTGAATGTATCCTCGCAGATCAAGGGTTCGTTTAGTCACGATGGCAAGTACATCATTGCCGGGTCGGAGAATCAATGCATCTATATCTGGAAAACAAATCATGACTACTCGAAGCTGAGCTCTGTAAGCGTAAGTGTTGAAGCAAAATATTTGTTTATGTACGGTACAATTGTAAATAAAACTTGTTTTTTTTTTGCTTCAGGTTCGTCGAGATCGTAGTGATTTCTGGGAAGGCATTAAAGCACACAATGCCACTGTTACCTGTGCCATATTTGCGCCGCATCCGGAGGCAATTATTAAGCCGGAGCCCGATGAAATATCAAATGAAAAGGTGAGGCAAAATAGCACACAAAACAAATCCTGTAGTCATCATAAGCCCAATCCTGTTTTTGAAATTGAATCGACTCCAATTGTACTCCTCTAAATGGGAAAGAATCATCCACTTGGTCTGCTCTTCCCATGTAAGACTTCGGTATCTAAAAAACCATCCCGAAAAATAAGCTTATCTGGGACGGAAAATGTATAAAAATCAACACTGACGTCTCAAAGATCGAAAACCGAGCGGTAGAAGGTGTTTACTCTTAGTCATTGGTTTGGACCCTCTGATCACTGTCGTGACTTCCAGGCAGAGACTCTGGAGATCAAGGAAGCTAAAGTAAAAGCACAATTCTCCATTGTCTAGACTCAGTAGACTTAAAAACTCAGCTATCGTTGGGACAATTTCTTTTTACAATTACTTCTGCAAAAGTTCTGAGGACGAGTTTGCGGAGGAGTCTGACTTCCATTTTAATATATTTCAGCCCCGCCTGTTCTGCCGTTCATAGACCTCTCTGATTTTGCGGAGACCACGAATAACCATCTATTAAATTTTGGTCTAAATCTCTCTAAGGGTCTCTTTCATCAGTCTCTTTTTTGGGCTGAAGCTTAGGAGAAATAGATAGCAGGCGAAATCCAAAAATTCAGAATAATTTGAATTAAATGAAGATACAAAAATTTAAACGCATCCTTTCTCTCTAACTATTAATAGGGGCATGGCCAAAATTTGAAACAAACTTCATCTGCGTGCATACAATACTAGTCTTCATTTAAAATTTGGTGGCTCAAGCTCTTCTCTGAGATCTAGGTGTTCATGCAGAGCATACGGACTTGGCTATATCGACTCGACTATTGATACTGATCATGAATATATATACTTTATGAGGTCGGAGATGCTTCCTTATGCATTTTACATACATTTGCACGACTTTAATATCTTTAGGCCCGATTTCTCAATGTCCGGTTGGTCAACTTGACAGGCAGTTTAACCGAATTTGAGTGTCTCATGATGTGTGTGGCGTAACCGGTGGAACAAACTTAACCGCTGCTCATCCACCGGCCACTTTTGACCGCGAGCTCAGTCCCGATGAAATTATCGATATTTTGTATCGATATACAAACAGCTGGCCGCACACTTGCTTTGTTTATTTTAATATTTGCTGCAACACAAAATGTTTATGAATAAACGAATTTTTCAACTCCACGCAATGGAAATGCAATTCGATGAGGCGGAACATCGAATTTTTGTCAACTTTTCAGCAAAACAATGAGCAGCAACAACCAATCGCATTAAAAAACAAACAAACCAAACCGAGTCAGCTGTCTACTCGTTAGTTTAGTCAAACAGTATGGACACAGTGAAGCAGCGATAGGTATTTGCGGATATCAGGCGAAACTGCTGCTGAGAAAACCAAATGACTTAACCGCTCGTCATCTTGACGGTCAAATCTGACCGGTAGTTGGCTAACCGAAACCTTTGAGAAATCGGGCCTTAGACGTTTTCGAATTATTTGGAATATGAAAAATTCACAATGTTACCCTTTCGCAAAAATGCTCAAAAAATGCAAAAATTTCGTGGTAAGCTTTTCTCATAAGCTTTCTTTGGGCGGAAATTTATCAAATTCGAAGACATCATCTTAGAAAATATTGTGTTTTGCTTGGAATGCCCCAAATATATTATTTTATCAGAAGAAAAAATCGTAGTTGAATCCAATCACTTGTGTCAATCATATTTAAAAAAGTAGCTGGTTTCATTTTTGTGAATAATTTCTTTCATTCGAAAGATTTTAAAGATAGTGAAGTTCTTTTCAAAGTCCGCCCAACCTGATTTCATTATTTATTCAGAAAAAAGTATATTTTTATTTTAAAAAATTGCAGTCTAATTTGGTTCAACTTCTAATATTTTTACAAAAAAAATATCCCTTTTCCGTTGTTGCAGCTGACAAACAATCAACCCGATCCACTGGTAGAGCAGCATAAGAAGGGTTGCGGCTATGTACTGGTCAGTGCAGATTTCAATGGCGCCATCAAGGTGTTTATCAATAAAACAAAGCCCAAACATAGCAGCTTACCCTACACGGCCATTGCGGATTAGTCAACAAATTGGAAAAGGAAATGGAATGGATCAAAAGAGAAAGCAAATAAGCGTGTAACATCATTTGTGTTTTTGTGTATTTTGTATTGTACTATTTATGACATTATTGTGTGTATATTTTGTACGAGATTAACTATTAGCAGCGCGCCGTCGCTTATTTATATATTTATTTAAATTACTTATGTGAAAAGTTGTTAACAATTCTTGCAATCGAAATGTGCAAAACTATGTTTTAATGTTAATTATTTTTTAATGCCGATTGTGTGAGTCGATATTACACTTAGTAGTTGAGGATGATTGTTTGTAGAAATGGTTATGATATCGAGAGCCAATTGTATATTTTGTATTATGCAAAGCAATTACTTTAAATGCTTTAAACACACACACTCACACACACGTAAAGTACTAATAATAATTAGCTTATGGTAATTATTTCAAATATATTTTGTGTAAATTAAAGAATTAGGCAGACGCCTTGCACCTGCCCAAACTGTGCACTCTTACAACTTGGCTTTCATTTGCGTTTTGGAGAGGAGAGGAAAGCAAAGGACAGAGGAGTGTTGGAAGGATGATTTTCAAGTGCTTCAGGATTAGAAGTGGCGGCCGGCAAGTTTTTCATTTAACGTAAGTTTAACCTTCATTGCTGGGGCTTCCTTGGGCAGATAGATGTATGCAGAGCAAAAAAGGGTTGAACCAGTTGAATTAGTAAAAATGTGTGATTTTTACAGGGATGCAAAGCGGTAAAGAAACAAAAATAGGAATTTTAAAACTGGATCAGGAATATTCCATGTCAAAATAAATTCATATTTAATTGTTTTTTATACCCTTGCAGAGGGTATATTGAAATTGTCCAGATGTTTGTAACGCATAGAAGGAAGCATTTCCGACCACATGAAGTATATATATTCTTGATCAGCATTACGAGCTGAGTCGATATAGCCATGTCCGTCTGTCAGTCCGTCCGTCTTTAATGCTTCTCCATAATTCTGCCAAATTTTGGTTGAAATCGGACATCTATATAGTAGGGCTCGACATTTCAGACGTGTATTTAGTTCGTGTATTCGTGGCCGAGTATAGGTTCGAACGTACGTGTACTACCCGAAACACGTGATTGACGTGTTTAAAGCTAGAGACACACTAGGCTGACGCCTGTTAACATACCAGCCGAAGTGTCTTCGGCATCTGATCCCAATTTTTTTGCTTCAAATGTTATGAATTTCTTCTTCATCCTTACCGCCTAGCATCTGAGCCATTCTAATCTATTCAGAAACGTATCGGTAAATTTCCTTTACCTGCTGTACGCACACAAACGAAATCGGCCTAGTGGTTTCGAACAGCACGAGAAAGCAGTGAGGATCTTCTCGCGACACAATGATTCTGTCAAAATGCTTTTATAGTTATAACGAAAAAGAAACATTCACGTGTTACACGTGATTCACGTTAGCACTGGAAACACGGATATACGTGTATTTGGGATACACGTGTGTTAAATACACGTGTAGTTTATAAACACGTACCTATACACGTAGCACTTTATTTCACGTGTTCACGTGTATTCGTACTACACGTGAAACATCAAGCCCAGCCCTACTATATAGTATAGCTGACATTCAAAAGTAGAGTCAGAACATTAGTCTTATTGGGAAAAACTTGTTTGTTTTCAGTGGACATGTCCTTCAAATTAATTAAAAAACGTGCTGCAAGCGTATACAAACTTCGACCGAGCCGAAGTTAACTTTCCTCTATTTTTTTTATAATGAAATATACCCAGAATTCGCACCAAAAAAATGAATGATGAACTTCACATGAAATGTTAAAATGTTTTTAATTCTGAATGCTTATGAACAGTAATCTTATTTGAATCGAGTATTGTGCTGAAATACATTTTGATGTCATGTGGAAACAAGCCTTTAAGTAATAATTTTTTTTTTTTTAATAGTAGAGTTTAAATAAATATTGACTGGTTGTGAAAAGTCCCAATTGAAAATATAATGGTCGGGAAATTTCCCAATTAAAAATTGGCTGTTGTGAAAATCCCAAAGGAAATTTCATGGAAGGTACATATTTCAAGCAAACTTTTGATAGAAGGGAAATAATTAAATTAATATCAGCTGACACTTAACTGTTTTCTAGTGGTATTAATAATCGACTTAAAGCTTGAATTTTGAACTATTTCTAAATTTTAATAGAAAAATTTAATTAAAATTGAATTGAACTGAAAAAACTGAGTGGTTTAATGTCTGTTTAATCACAGGCACTTTAGCCGGCCGGATTGTATGACTATAGCAAATAGCTAGCATAGTAACGATCGGTCGAAGAACTAGTTTTAGTTGGAAAACTTTTGTTTTTAACGGAGACGATTCCAAAGCTAGTATTTATTAAATTTTTATGTTTATCCATGATTCCACTACGTTTGGTCAAAGTCGGACAACCAAATATGTAGTATAGCTGCCAAAGAAAAGATAGGTTTTAAAAATAGTCTTAGTCTTTGTTTTCACTGGTAGCGTTTTCAATTTTTGCATTTACTTATTTGATATAGTTTTACATAATTCTACAAGTTTTGACAAAATCGGATGACCATAGCATATTGCTGCCATTGAAAAGATCGGTCGGAAAACTAATTTTAGTAAGAAAATTTTTTAATTTTAACTTTTTGGCGTATTTAAACTTGCTAGCTATTAATATTATTATCTGCTTCACCACAAATTTGCCCAATTTTATCAAAATCGAATAATTATATCTTATAGCTGCCATTCAATAATAAAATAATGAAATGATCATACTAGAGGCTCTATCTATTGGTCAGCTTGGAAAATCAAATGAAATTATTGTCAGAAAATCATTAAAAACCTTAATTTATGTAAATTATAAGTGCTTCAAGGGTATAAAAACTGCGGAAAAGCCGTAACTTGGCTCTATTTTTATACCCTGTACCGGAGGTTCACAGTGTATAATTGGTTAGTGCCACAGTGCTTTTATAAAAGGCTAAACACGAATTTTGACCTCGCTAGGTATTGATTTTTGACTCATGGTTTCTTGGGTAAATTTTCTAAGACTTGACCGTAAATTACTTTTTTCTCATTCGAACAATTTGACCCGCCCTGCCCTACATGACCATTTTTACATAATATTTTAAAAATCAAACTTATGGGTTGGGCATTTTACACTCGCTTAAACCATCTTTGCAGCCCTGGTAAAAATTGTGATATTTTTATCTTTAAATTTGCTACAATTTTTAAGCCCATCGGAAGAATGTTTAACTGCCAAAGCTTTCCCTTTAAGTAACTCCCCGTCCTAATACGAAACGAGGGTGAATGGAAGTGCATTCAAGTAGAAGCATGCGAACATGGTGAGGGATAATCCTCGAGTGTGATTTAAAAATCGTTCTGTTAGTTGTCAGACTGCGACAGAAATTCCAGACTTGGCAAAACAATGGTCAACAGAACTATGCTTGCTGCATTAATATCCTTGAAAAGAAAGGCAAAAACCAAAAAAACCAAAAAATGGAACGAAAACATTAATGCAAAGAAAAACCAACAGAAAGTGTCAGGAAGGGGAATCGGGCGCCTCTCCTCACCCTACCCAATTTCTAGCCGGAAGAGGCAACTTCCTGAGTGGCATGAAAATCATTTCAAGTGCCTTTTCGAGGGCTTGTCCCAACTCCCGACGGTTGTCTGGCCCTGGCTTTCGGCTCGGTAGGCGGTCGGACGCCCAGACAAAGAGCATATCCTAGTGCCTCGTCTCATTTTGGGGGCAAATACAAATACGTTAATTTCAACGAGCGAACTTCCATGAGCAACCCCAAAAAAGAAGAAAAACCCGTAAACGAGGGAGATTTATGTACATTTGTCGCCACATTATACATATACATATACAAATGTGTTCCAATACCATCATTGAGGCTTCTTTGCCGCTTTGTTGCATTGAACGTCTGTACTGCAGTGGGTGGTAGGGGGCGGGCGATGGGTTGGCCATGAATTTGCCGGCAAAATAATTGTTTAGCCAGACGGCAAAGTCATTCGAAAGACGATTAGCGCCCCCTTAAACATGCAATCAATAAAGATTTAGTTGTGCAGTACATATAAATAATACTAAAAGGCGGCTGTGGTCGCCGGGCGTGGCATGACAATGCGGCAACAACAGCTGTTGCAATGCCAAAAACAAGAAGCAGCAGCAGCAGCCAGACGCCGGCGCCGGCCCTCATCATCAGCCATACCCATACCCGTTCCAAATGCCAATCAATGCACTTTTGGCCATGTGCCAAGTTGCTCTTCAGCAGTGAGCGAGAGAGCAAGAGAAATTAAGAGAGTTGCTGTGCTCTTTCAAAGTTAGTTTGTCCAAAATTGTTGGTAAACTTTGACTAATTTTTAGTTTTTTTTTGGGCTAACAATGTTGTGTTCCAGCCAACTTTAATATGAAGAGACGCGCTTGCCTTGCTCCAACTGAGCATGTGAGATGGACACACAGTTTTCACGTGAGCCCAGTCGTGAAATAGGTGATTTGCCTAACCACTGGTGTTGTGTCCTAGGTCTAACATTCTGGTTTGACCAAACATCTGTTTAAGTTTTAGAAATCACCCGTGTGTTGGTTCCAATTTATTTTGACATCAGTTTCTTTTTAAAATAATAATAAACCAAAATTAAATCTAGACCCCATTCAAAAACTGTGCTTACACTTTGCTGGGAAGTCGTGTGTCTTACAGACTGAGTGAGACAGTATGTAATAGACTAAAATTGTACACCTTTATTTTTGTTTGTTTTTTTTTTTATTAATTTTCGAAACTTTCTGTAACTTTTAACATTGTAACTTTATTCAAATTGGTTGTATTTATTTATTCATATTTTATGTACATACATAAGTGTGGCTATACCATTATATAAATTTTATAGGATTTGTAAACGATTTAAAATAAGGAAAATCTTGAATGAAACTATTTAACTGAAAAGAAAAGATGCGCCGGTAGCATAAATCGATTATTTTGGGTTTTGAATGCTCTCCGAGTTCCAGTTGGACTGGACATTAAGTAATATCCATTTTTTCGGTTAATAGTTTTAATTTTTCATATCCCCTTGATTGGACGAAAGACCGAAATGAATTTAACATTAAGGGGGGGGCTATACAGACATCTCTGGAGATATTGCAGTCGTTTGGTTTGTAAATCTCTCGAAAAATTTGCGGGTGCCACAGAACTTCAGGAGATTCAATTTTCTTATTTGAAAGTCTCGTTGGAAGGTCTGTGTAAGTGTGATTCACCGGCTCTCCTTAATAATTTATAACAGTGATCAAGACTTATTACTATTTTTATGTTTATTATGACTTCATAGAATATTTTATTTTCCAAATGAAATATATTATTGTACATTTAAGTTCTAGATGAATTTTAAATCATTCTCACAATGGCACAATTTAAACAAGAAAGAAAGTCGGTCAAGCCCGACTATAACATACTCTGTACCAAGAAATTTTGTCTTTTGATCATAACTCGAAAACCGTTCATCCGATCTTCTTCATTCCTTTGGCGGATCGATAAGTTATTCTAATAACTAAATATGTCTTCAAAACTGTGGGAGATATGACGTTTTTTCTAAATTGCGGGGGCGGGAGGGGGCGTGGCCAAAATTGAAAATAAACTTGATCTGCCTGCAGACATAAGAAGCATATGTCCCATACACGTCAAACCTCTATCTCTTACCATCTCTGAGATCTGTGCGTTCATACGGACAGACAGACGGACGGACAGACGGACAGATGGACATGGCTATATCGACTCGACTGTTGATGCTGATCAAGAATATATATACTTTATGGGGTCGGAGATGCTTCCTTCTGGATGTTACATACTTTTGCACAAACTTATAATACTCTATGTACCTACGGTACAGAGTATAAAAATATCGGCTTGGGATCTGATTGAGAGCATTAACCGGTATCCGGTTTAAGACCCTAATTCGTACAGCAAATTTCATATTTCTCTCCCAAAGAACATCTCTTGCAAAAATCTTGTGAGTTGAGATATTATTCCCAGCGGCGCAAATCGACATTACTTAATGGATTACTCTTTCATTACTTCGCCTGCAGTATGATGGATATAATTCCTTACAGTGTGGTTTATTTTGCCATATGCATGACCGCTTTGTAGGCGCACAACCTGCATTACTGGTAGTAAAAGATGTATGCTAGATCCGAACAGCCATCGGATTTTCATTACAAATGCGTATTAGTTGTTTTAAATTGTAATGCGGATTGTGCGCAGTCTGTTTACTATCACTTTATAGAAAGGTAGTTGGAGTTAATTATTTTTCCGTCAGGCGCAATGCACACTTTCGACAGAAGACATTTAGCTGTGCGCCGCTGGGATTACTTGGATGCCAGCTATCCCTGTAATAAGTATCTTATTAAAACCTTTATTGAAGGGTATGATGCGCGTTTGACTTATCACAAATGTCATTGAAGTCACTTGAAAAACATTTCAATTTTAAAGGTTTGATTCCAGATGACATACAATTTTATTTTGGCCCAATACTTTATTCAAGCAATCAGTTTCAAAACGTTTTCAATGTGTTTCTATTCATGGAAACTTTGACGCAAGCCGGCTCTGAACCGAACCAAACGGCATAGAATTCCTAAATCGTGCTCGTAAACCGAACCGCGAAAAACCAGCTTATGATTAAAAATGCAGAACCGAATCGAAGCCCGCAAATCATAAAGATACGGTTCATCTACTAGTCTGATGTCATAGCTACTATCTAAACGTACAAAAACTTATTTTGGAAATTGTGTTGGAAAAGTTTATTAAACGAAAAGGCTTACATAGTTTTAGCGCTGAACAGTATGCCAACTACATCTTAAGAAACTAAAAACTATCGGGTTGCATTTGAGTTTCGTTTTCCAGATTTTTTCGTCTCTTAAAAGGGTATACTAAAGTTGTGCAAATGTATGCAACAGGCAGAAGAAAGCAACTCCGACCTCATAAAGTATATATTCAGCATCAATGGCTGAGTCGAAATAGCCATGTTCATCTGACCGTCTGTCTGTCTAGATCTCAGAGACTAGAAGACCTAATGCATCCAAATTTCAAATTTGCTCCACGCGCCCGCAATAAAAATGTTGAAAAACTCCCAAAATTCTGCAAATATTTAGTTCATATTTTGCAGTTCAATTTCATAAATTTCCATAAAATTTTCATAAAGATTGGATTATAAATGGCAGGTCTTAAAAACCGTTGTAACTTCGTTGAGCCGTATACGCTGTTTGCGCATGCATAAATTTAAAGTTTTTATTAGAAATGCAAATTGTAATATTGAGAATTTAACTTGTAAACTGTGTTAAAATGCAAAATCACTGTTTTGAAATGTTTGATATAATTAAATTTTCAAATTTTAAATTCAAAATAATCTTTTAAAATATATATTTTATTATTTTGATTTTTACTTTTAAGCTGGGGTGCAAACCAGTTCTGAACCCAACCGAACCGCTTATTCCAGCGGTTAAGCAGAAACGCCAGCCGGCCGAAATCGGCATAATTTTGAAACGGTTTGGTTCAGTTCAGAGACGAGTTTTAAAACAAAAGCGTTTACCTTCAGACAAAAAGACTTGAAAACTTTGGGAGTTATAATTCCGACCCTAAAAAAAGCCCATCTACCAAATTTATGCTTGGCGATGCCGGATTGATGTAGCATTTAAGGAACCCCCTCCTTTATACATGTAATCCCGTACATCTCCTGCAATTTCCCACTGAGCTGTTAAAATACCTGTCATCAGACTGCGTTTCTTTCTAGGAAGTTGCTTATTGATTTGATTGAGTATATACTTTTCCTCCTCCAAATGCTCTAAGGCTCGATGTTCTCAATAAACTGTGATGCTTCTTGACCTTAATCAAAATGTAGACAGCATATTTGGTGATCTTTATTAAGACAATCCAAACGAATACTAGACTATTCTCATAAAATCCTGAATATACGACTTTAAATATTTAATTTCTGGGAATTCACTTTAGATATTATACATAGTACAAAAAAAGGCAACAGGCCTCCATAATACTTCTAATAAATAAAAAGAGAACCACTGAAGGTGTGCAGGTGGAAACTATTACCCCGAGATTTGCTATATTTATGTTTAATTATTAATAATCATATATATCTGCCCTTGAGGGGCAGAATTCATGAATTTGTATTTGTGTATAACTATAAACTGAATATTTTGATGTTGGGTCGTCAATGTTGAGTTAAATACTGAATAGGACAGTAATGTGAGGCTAGTTAGTAAACTTGTTAAAGAACGATTACAAACCAATATGAACCAGATGAAATATGCAAAGTAATTCCCAGCCGGTTCACAATTGATTATAGGGTATTGAATTAGATTTAAGAATTTTGATAAAGAAACAATTCAACAGAATTCGTAGAATCCGAATGACATTGTTGGTTTAATAAATAAATAATTCTTAAGGAAACATACACAAATATGACTAAAATCAAGTCATAGGTTAGACGTATTAACTTATGGGTTCGCTTATCTGGTTCTAGACAGTTAACCGAAACGAGTTTGAATTGGCACTCACCGATATAAAAGCAAAAATAACTGCAACCGACACAGTGAAATTTTTCTAGGATTTATTAATATGTCTCATAAAATTACGATATTTAAAAATCCTGTCTATTTCATCTCTAAACTCAAAATGTTCATACACCCACCTTTATTTCACGATATTTTGGTTTTTAAAAATAATTAACGTTGGTACAGGTGTCAGTTTTGTTAGGTGATTTGACTTGGCTAAGATTGGCTGTGGCTTTTACCGCTCTGTTTTGGAATTCCTAATTAATCATTGATTAAGACGAATAACAACGATTTAATATCTAAACTCTCGACTTTGTTTTTATCACGCGACCATCTTTGGCTATGCCTACACTCCCACTCACACTCACACGCACACGCACACACACACACACATACACACTCAGAAGCGTGCAAACCACTTACATATACATGCAACAACAACAAGATTTGAGCAAGGTGCGCTTAGCTGGCGCTCTTTCATTTCACGTTTCTCAGTTTCAGTTTATTTCTGGCTCTCGTGCAAAGCGCAACGTCGAAGCGCATGTAACGGTCGTTCGTTCGCTCTCGGTCGAGTTCGATAGTGTGTTTGTGTTAATGTGTGTTGTTGGTTATTTCGTGTTTCAAAACGCATTCAAATTGCAATTGTGCTGCTGATGTGACATCCACATACGTACATCCGTCCATCCATCCAAGTGTAATAAATATTCAATACTAAAATATTTGAATTCCAATTTGTAAATTTTGTGTAAAGCAACAACTCACCACCCACTTCCCCCTAAATTATGCTTCAGCGAGGAGCTTAGTGTTCAAAAGAAAATTAAATTCAATTGATCAAGTCAATGTGCCTGAGTGAAAATTGGCCAAGAACCAGAAGCCGGGCGTGCCAAAACGCAAGCGCAAGTGTGCGTGCTCAAGTCAAAAGAAAACTCCAGCTTCATGCAAATAATAGCTGCTAATTGCTGTCGACAAAGACAAAAAAAAATCACTTAATGAATATTATTATTGTTGTTTGCTGGCTGCCGATGTTTTTGCTGCATTCAATGGAAGTAAAGTCTCAAAAAAAAACGATTTACCGTTATTTATGTGTGCTTGAAGCGCGTTTCACAATTGTTAAATTAACACAAATCTTGTTTTCGTTGTGAACTGCAGTCTATTTTTTTTTTGCTCACTATAACTATGAATGAAACAGCGCTAGTAACGGACTATCAATAGTTAATCACCGCATCCCCGACCGCATTTTAATATCGCAAAATCACCGAATTTTCAAAATCGTAGGCATAGTTTTTGGTTTGGTTTTTCGTATAAATTGATCTCAAAATTTGTAAAGCCATTAAAAACTTTTTGCAACTATTTTCTCTTTTTTCAAACAGAAGCCCATAACAGGGAAATTTGTACCCTTGAATATAAATAACTAAAAATACAAATTTTGAGCCTGAAAACTTAAAATAAAGAACAAAACCAAACTAGCTTTTTCTTGTTCAAGCAATTATTAAGCCCGACTATACCTATATCACATTTATCAGAATAGGTTAGTGTGTAATTCGTAGATCATGTTTTAACAAACAAGTCTGCTAATAGTTTGCTAAACCGCACTAATACAAATCGAACGAATACGTACTAAGCCATTGTTTTTGGATAATGCCAAAGAGAGCCAAGAACTCCAAAATAAAAACCGGTTCGGTTCAATTCAGTGAGTTCCTTTACATTATAAAGAGATTACCCTAGCTTTTAATATTGTCAGCCGATCAGCAAGTGTTAAATAAAACTCCATCGCGTTAGTACTTCCTTCCACACAGTACTGGTTATTCTAGTTATTTTATCGCTTAACTCAGTCGAAATTGGAAACGTTTCTTGCATGCATGAAATGATTTTTTCAAATAGTTTTTTATTAAAACTTGAAATGCATAAAATTGTAACGTTCTGCATGATCTTAACACAGCAGAATTCAAACAAACTCCAAGCGCTCCATGGAAGAACGGTCACACCAAAACGAAATGAAATATTGAACAAATCCATGATACAACAATAAAGGTAGGGTGCTTGCAGTGTGCGCCTCAGCAAAGTTCTTCAAACATTCAGTGTTTCGCGTACTCTTGTAGCGTGAGGTTCGTCGCTCAAAAGCCCGGTACTTAAAAAAAAATTAAGCGGCTTACCTTTTCTATTGTATTATGACCACATCTAAGTCAGCCTCAAAGCTAATTTCAATAAATCTTTTAATATCACTTACGCTGGCCACACTAGACATTTTGTAAACAGCAGCTTTGAACAGCTGAACGACGAAATCTAAAACTAATCTATGTTTATCAAATCTATATCGCTATCAGGAACAGCACTTGAGTTCGTCGTCCTAAAAAAGTCATAGTTTTCTGTTGCATACTTTTTGGAGTTTGCGTTCTTAAGACAGTTTATTCATAATCTTCTTGTTTCCTGTGATTGAGTTTTGTTCGGTCCGTCTGCCTCATGGGACAACAAAAAAGGTGGGGTGCTTGCAGTGTTCGCCCTCAGCAAAGTACTTAAACCGTTCAGTATTTCGCGTACTCTTGAAGCGTAAGGTTCGTCGCGCAAAAGCTCAGAACCTAAACAAAAATTGAAACGCTTTACCTTCTTTGTTGTATCATGGTCTGCCTGATTCTACACAAAGAAGTCTCTCAATTTTACAGCTATCCAGCTGAATTTTACACAGTGACTTCATTTTTTATTGCACTATGCTAGTATGTAGATTCCGATGACTATATCTCTTAGATGGCATAGGTAGGCCCTAGCTTAGCCTTGTCGACTTTTTTCAGCCAAAGTTTTAAAGAGAGCTAGAAGACAGATTTATATGTGATAAGCTTTCGGAAAGGCTTTCTAAACAAAAAAAGTATTTGATTTAAAAAAAACTTAAATGAAACAAGTATGGAATATTTGCGCCTACGATATTGCGGTGGTGATGCGGTGTTTATGGTATAAATTATTTCATTTACTTTTGGTGATATTGAATATTCTTTTATAGATTTTCTTATTTTATGAAACCGTAAGGTCTACGAAAGTAAATAAACCATACACTGCTTTACTTAAGGTGTTTAGCATACACACACCGCTATTTAGATTTATGATGAATTGTATATCTTTAAGTTGGCGTCAAAAGTTCATATTAAATTGTTTGATTTACCAAAAAACGGGTTATTGAACGACGTCATAAAACCGAGCTTAGAAGCACATTAAATCCCATCCAATTAACTTAAGCTTTAAACGCTTCATTAAACTTTAAGTTATGCCAAAAGCATTTGAAGTTATGTGTTTATTTTTTGTTTAGAAACTTAATTATTATGTGCAGTCCGTAAAAGATTTCGAAATGCAACAGCAGCAGCAGCTGCTAACAATAATAACAATATAAATAAATTTTTGTTGAATGAATTTGATGCATGAACGGGCGATAAAGAGTTTAAATCGATAAACATTAAACGAAATGAAAATCAACTAAAAGTTATTAAGCAACCCTTTCACTTGAATCCCACAGAAAAAAAACGAGGCGCAACGGATTTGCCAATAAAACCAAACTAGCCCCGTTAGTGCAACATTGTGGCCTATATTCAAAATAGATCAGCAGAGAGCAACTGCAGCAGCCATGTGAGAACCTGGTGTACAACAGAGTTAAAACGAGTTTACCCATTTGCGCGCTTATGCTAAATAATAATAATAAATAAACGCAATACCAAAAAGACAGACACAACAGCAACAGCAGCAACAGCGACAGCGGAGACAGGTTTAGCTGACCTAGAAATACTGGTTTTTGGTGTGATCCGTGTGAGAACGAGCAGCAATCGGAATGGCCACAGCAGCATCAGCAGCAGTTACCACAACGGTTGTGGTTAAGCGGCCTGGTCCACCAGTGCCGCCCAGACCCAAAACTGCGGCAGCAGCAGCAGCAGCAGCAACAGCAGCGGCGGCAGCAGCTCCTCCTCCAATCATCCAAAAGAAACCCACATTTGTGAGCCAACTAAGTGCGGTGGGTCGTACCCTGGTCTACAAGTCGCCTTCCCTAAGTCTGCAAAAGAAACAGGCGCAAACCCAGACCCCAACCACAGCCTTACCCATACCAGCTCCCAAGCCACCTTTAAAGCTCCGCAAGGCACCCGATGTGCCCACAGCCAAGCCTCGGGAAAGTGTCGCCAGTCCCTTGGTCACCGTTAATCGTCATAATTCACTGACCGTTAATGGCACCGCCACCAGCAGTCCACTGAAGGACACTCGCCTCAGTCTGGGTAAAGTGGATTTCGAGAGAGCCGGCCTACAGCTCACCTCGCAGCCCCTACCCAAGCCCCGCAAGATCGTTCAAATGCCAGTGGCCACTTTGGATATGGAGGAGGTGGTGGCGCCCGCCTTCATACAGCCACCATCTACGCCAGCCACTAGCATTTTTAGACGTTCGAAAACCACTTTGGATAGCCTTCAATCGAGTGCCTCACCCAACTCTTTCCTGGGTGGCAAAACCGTGGAGATTAAGAATAACTTGAAAAATGCCGCCGAACGTCTCTTCTCGGAAATCATCATCAGCCAGACGCAAAAGCAAAGTGCTGCAGCGGATACCACCATCATTACCAAGCACGAGAGGGCCATACAACATCAGGCACTGGTGGAGCAGGAGAAGCGCGAGCGGGTCACCATTCAGGCGGCTGGAAATCGCACCTGCATTAACATTAATGGTGGCAAAACTTCCGTTAGTGCTGGTCATACGCCGGAAAAGAAGCAGGCCTTCCACGAGTTGCTCATCTCCGAGTTGGCGGCCATGCGAAATCGTTCCTGCTCCCTGGAAAACTTGACCACGCCCCATAGTTTTGTTGCTCGTCAACGCTACAACTCGATAGATGATGCCGATACCGAAGATGTGGACGCCGATAATGTGGAGGATGCCGATGGGGATGGCGATGAGGAGGATACTCTAACCTATGCCGTTAATAAATCTCTCAAGGAGAACAACATAATCAAAGAGAGCACCTCATCACCCAGGAAACGTTGTCCCTCGGGCTGTTCGTCGGACTCCTCACCGTATGGCACAGAACGTTCGCAGCGTATACGAACTTCCGATTGGATTGAGGTGGGCGATAATGGCAAACAGGTGACTTTAACCAGCTGCCACATCAGTTTAGAGGATTCGGGCATGGAGGATGAGGAGCGGTTGGACGATATGTCATCATCGGGTGTGGGCGATAGCTGGGATAGCGTCAAGGAGGCGGAGAATGAGAAACGCAGTCGCAATGTGAAACGGTGAGTGAGATTTTATTAAGGAAACTTCATATAAATGGGACAAACTAAGATTAAGGTCTTACAGTTCTGAAGGTTAACGCGGACTCGGGTTTTTGAGATCGGGTTTTTTGAATCTCGATAGGATAGACCTTAAGATTGTTTCAACCTAAGAATTTCAGGGGTTTTGATTGGATGATTTCAGAGGCAGTCAATTCTGTTTTCAGCGTTCAGCGTAACACTGACTTGTCATAATTTTTTAAGATGTTTTAAAGTGTTTGGCTGTGATGTGTTATCCAGTACTGTGTATCGAGTACTGAGTATCGAGAACTGGGTATAGACTTTTGAGCTTCAAGTAGTTAGTCTCGTGTACTGACCTACGAGTAATGAGTATCGAGTGCTAACTAATTAATACTATGATTTAGTTTTGAGTATGCAGGTCTGAGTATCGAGTACTGAGTAACAGGTAATATTTATTAAATGCTTAGTATTAAGTAAGTATGTAGTGAGTGAGAAAGAACCGAGGTCTGAGTATTGAGTACTGAGTATCGAGAACTGAGTATCTTAGTCTGAGTAACGAGCAATGAATATCGAATACTGGGTATGCAGGACTGAATATATAGAGTAAGGAGAGAGTATGGAGTACTGAGTAGAGAGTACTGCTTATCGAGTACTAAGTATCTAGGACTGAGTATTAAATATCGAGTATCGAATTCTAATTTTCGAGAGCTGAGAGAGTCAAGTACTAAGTATCGAGTAGTTAGTATTTTGTACTAAATTGAATACTTAGTATCGAGTACTGAGGTTCGATAGCTTAGTAATGAAAACTTAGTATCGAATACTGATTATCAACTCGGAGTATCGAGTGCTGAGTATCGAGTTCTGAATAGCGATTACAGAGCATCGAGAATTGAGTTGCGAGGCCTGAATATCGGGTGCCAAATTTTGATTATGGAGTAACACACACAAGTAAGTTAAAGTCGGAGCATATCTTATACAAAAGTTTCCGCATTAATGCGGAGTGTGAGTGTTTGCCTCACTCACACTATATATACTCTGTACCAGAGTGGTAATACCTTACAACTTTGTGTGTAAAATACAAACTTTGTGGTGCACAGAGTACATTATAGTCGGGCTTGACTGACTTTCTAACTTGGTTTTAAAATCGAAACTATAAAAAGTACAAGATTTTTCATGGTACTCCCTTTTAAAACTAAAATTTTGTACCTAGCTTCCCAATTTTTGAAAAAAAAAATCCTTAAGAAGTGTAGTACAGGATAAAACTAATCCGCACCGACCTTTTCCATTCGCCTAAATCGATATTTGTTAATGTCAATGCTAGACTTAGCTCAATTGGTTACTTCCCCTTAGTTTTAGAAAATGAAACCAGGCAATTTTTAAAACGTAGGTTTTAGAAGCACAATGTTGAACTTTTAGTTTAAAAATGTGTACCTAAGCTTTTGTGCTAACTAACGTTTATTTTTTGGCTAAATCTTTAAATAATATAGAATTTGAAATATTGTATATTTTACTTTTGGTTTTATAGCATCCACAGTCTGGTTAATAAAAAGGTCGTTAAAATAAAATTTGCATTTTACAGCAGAGTAAAAACATGTAATGAATAAATGTTTTTTCCCCCCAGCCACAATGAGGTCATTTGCAATCAAACGAATCGAACTGTTGATCATTAAATATTTTAGTTAAATGACTATCCCTTTTTATATTTGAAATGGCAATACGGATTTAAAAAGATTTTGGAAAAGTAATACATATATTCAATCCAATTAAAGAAATTTTAAGTAGGATCAATGCATTTGCTTTAAGTCTATCAATATTGTGAAAAATATATTTAAATTATATATTGAATTTTGTTTTCAATAAATAAGGCTTTCAAAAGTTTCAAAGAAGTGATTAATTTAATATCTATACAATAGATTATATGCCCTAGACATTACAATTGTTTTTGCAAAGCAACAGCCCATTGAGTTCTTGTACCCAGATTTACCAACCTTTCTCATGCTACACCGTAAGCCTTTTTATGTTTTTCAACATTTTCGACAAGTCGATATACGATATATTGAAGACATGTAATATCGATACATCATTATTTTCTAAAGTTTTGAAAATCAATTTAAGCTACTTGCATCAACCCTTTCATAAGTTAAACGTATTTCCCGGTTGCTTTTTCCGTTAGCTGAGTATCCAGCTTAAATTTGACGAAAAAAACACTGCACATCGTGTATCATGTTTAAATAAATTTAAAAGCTTGCTTTGAATTCTCGGACTGAGACACTGCTTTTGGATTATGCAATATTTTGTTTAACCTGCTGAAACTAATAATTAGGGATGCCAAACTGCCAAAGCAGAATAAGTTTGTTGGAAGATAATCAAAAAAATCGCTGTTGAGCGAGTTCTGAGAAATTTTATGCTTAACAGTTGTCCGATTTAAACTGACAACCCTAGATCTCTTCAATCTCAAAATCTAAAATGTCGAAATGAATTTCACCCCAAATTGAAGTGCATGCATTTAACAGCAGCAAGCATCCTGTCAGTAACATAAAATTAATTCTCCGAAAACCAGGAAAAGTCATGTTGACAGACAAATGTACTGGAAAACCCATATCCTCCCCTCTTTCCTGTTAACCTGTCAAACGCGTGTCCTGACCGCTGACTAATCTTCCTTTGTCATCGGCATCGTCATTTGCCATTAATTAGTTGCGGGCCATGATGTCAACCCCGACCACACTCTTTTCTCAATGCTGCTCATAAAAATGTTTGTTTTGAGTAAAGAAAAAGGGAATGAAAATCAATAAACAGTAATTGCAAAGGGTGTAGCTCAAAGCGATAAGATACGGTATCCGTTAGATATGAAAGATAAAATTGCTTATGTGGAAGCAGGTAACGGTGCTTCAGGTACGAAGCGAATTCCCAACATGTGTAAAACTTATTTATGCACATTTCTGCAATTATTTCAACGAGTTTCACTGGGCTTTTGGTTGTGACATGCTTTACATGCCTTAAGATACTCGCACTCTCGCATTTGTATCTTTTGGGGGGCCCCCATTGTGTTTGCTGTTTGGGTTGTGTGGAGTTCTCTTCAGAGTTAGATGCGGTTTATATTTCTTTTTGTTTTTATTTTAAATTATGGCTGACACCATTTCTGTGATGTGGCATGTTGCATGTGTGAGCATTGCGCTTGATTGCAGTTGCAGCAACAACAATATCTTGCACACTTACTTAAGTTTTATTTTTCGTAAATATTTCACAAAACAAGCAGAAAAAACTGGTTTTTAGCCCAAGCGTTATTATTTTAACTGCGTATATGCTCGCTTGTATGTAAGTACCCATATATATTTATATGTAGTTGTACGTGTTTACTGAGCGGTGAACGCTGATTATCGTGACTCACATTGTTTGGCATTTAAATGATCGCACCAAGATACTTTTCAAAATTCAATACGAATGCAAATACTCGCTCACAAAGCTTGAGAAACTTGCTCCCCAGAGAGATGACCGATTAGTCATATGGAAAAGAACCGACTGATGTTGGCTCGCATCATCTACTGTTGACATGGCCATAAAAAATACCATCTAACCAGCGAAAGTTGTGAAAAAATTGCTGTTAGAACTCTCTAAATGAAACAACGAGGTCCCATAGGCTGGCTTTAATTAATATTTGTTATCGAATTTTACTGCTCTGAACTCTTTGCTTCTGATTTACCCGCCGCTGGCCCGCTTAAAAAACCAATTATCCGTCTCCACATGCGCCTCATATCAAATCAATTTGTGCGGCCACATACCAAACTTTCGGGTAAACCTCTACATGCGCTTCTTTTGTAACGTTTTTCTATGCAATTTTCTTTTGCCCCCCCCAAATATACAAAAAAAAAACTAAAAGGAAACTGATTAAGTCATTAAAAATTCAAGCTCAAACTGTGTGCACAGACTAACGAGCTTTTGATTAAATGATATGCTGACTCAAAGTCTTCTTCGTTTTTTGGGGCATGCTTCAATTTGTCTGCAACGTCCCAAACGAAGTTATAAAGTAATTTTCACAGAACGTGTGGAAAGTATGTGGAGAAATCAGTAAGGGTGTTCCCCCTGTGCTGTGTGTATCGATACATCGAAATGCCCTTTTTGGATATTATATTTTTTGAGACGATCCGGATTGGTTACAGACATTGTACATCTACCTGTACGTTTTGAACAGAATTGGAAAAACTCTAAATAAGACGAGCCCACAGAGGTAAAAGACGTATTTAGTTGGCTTCAACTCAAAATAAAAACGAAATGATTTTTGAGAACAAATGCGCCAAATGTACTTAAAATGTACCACCGCACAGAAAAGTATCAGTTGCCATTTTAAAGTGCGTTTACAAATGTGTGCAATTGTGCAGTGAGCTAACACGTCGCTGTCGTTGAGTGCAGTAGGTCGGATAATAAATCCCACCAACATTGTTCTTTCTTTCTAAAATGAACCAAGGCAGGTGGGAAAATTGTCTCATAAACGGGACACTTTAACTAACTTCAACATTTGCGTTCTCAAAAATGTTTTCTTCAAGTAAGATAAGCTTTCATGGCTTGTTTTTATTAACGTTTGTGCTCATATTTAGTCCAATGTTCTCGGTTTATGTGCACGCCTATTCTCTCCTGCATGTACATATGAACTCTGCTTAGGGGTGTATTCTAGTCTAGAAAAACCCATTTTGGGCTTTTTTACAAAATCAATAAAAAGAGAACTATCATTAAAGAAAGTCAGACAAGCCCGGCTACAATATACTCTGTACCAACGAAATTATACGCTCAGCATAAATTTTGATGCTGCAGTACCAGCTGAAAGCAGCGCTGCTACTGCGCTGAAGCAGCGAACAGTCTTTTGGTCATAACTCGACAACCGTTCATCTGCTCTTCACTATTCCCTTGGCGGATCGATAAGTTATCCAGATTATTAAATATGTCTAGAAGGAACGAACCATCCAACGAACCGGCATTGCGAATTTTATTTTACAGTGAATTGAACTTTGAACTGAACCTCTTCAAAACTGGAAGCTGAACCCGAACCTGTTCCGAACCTATAATATCGGGTTCGGTTCAACAAAAATGGTGGACATCAGAAAATTTTACCTTCTGTTTAGCGATTCCATCTGTTGTCTGGTTGGCTTTGAGGGACTCAGTCTTAAAATGGGAAGCAAAGTGAATTTAAAAACCACTAGAATAGCCCTCAGAACTACTTTCAATGTCCCCATCTCTAGTAGCCTGTGTTTTTTCAGATCCTTGACTTCAAAGCTTTTCAATGATTCACATGGAAAACATTTTTCTACAAAAACTACAAAATGGTATTTTAGTAAAAAGTTAATTATATTTTGAATATTCAATATATCAACCCGACTTCTAAATTTTAACAATGTTTTGTATCTAAATCAGTGGCGGGCACACAAATACAATGACACAAATGCAAGTCTTACATGTCATTGTATTTGTGTGCCCGCCACTGGTTTACAGTGTCGGTGTCGCGGCACAGCGCCGGCAGAATAACTCCCAATAACTGATCTAAATAAATGTATTGCTTTGTTTTATATTAATATTGAGTCCAGCATTGACTGAACAAAGGTTCAAGCCAGAACCTTCTTCCAAAAACCGCGAACCTGAAATTTTTGAACCCTAACCATTGGTAAAGTTTGGTTCGAACCAGCGTTCCGGAGATCCAAAACAATGTATGGGTTTGCAGCCCTGCTTAAAATATAATACCGTCCTCTTTTATGATTATATATTTATGAATACTTCAACTAAATAAAACAAAATGAAAAATGCAAAAGTAGTAAAAAAGGGTGCTCCATCTTGACACGATTTTGGCAATAAAAATAGATTATGGACAAGTACATAGAAAAAAAATTTGAAATCAATTCGAAACGGGAATGAAAACACGATAATCCCGGAGCAGGCTTTATGTGATCCTCTTTTTTGGGATTAAACAATTCAAGCGGGAGGAATATCAATCTTTTCCGGGATCGGATATAGAATATCCGGGATTACTGTTCTCAATCCCGTTTCGGATTGATTTTCTTTTTCAGTGTATGACTGTTGCTATAGCCCGACCTGATAACATGATTCTCATTTCCAAATGTGACTGTAACTATAAAAATAGCTGCTGGAGTGACTTGAAATTTCCTGTTTATATAAGTATTTGTCCTAAGAATATGTAGATTGTTAAAATTTTAAATAATTGCTAAAATATTCAATAGTAGAACTGCAGAACTGATTCTGTAAAGATCCTCTATAAACGAAAGATATATCTTAAGACAGCATTAATTTACTTTAAATTTGCCAGCAAACATTTAATTTTACGTGAACTCTTTACCTTCTGATAGATTTGATCGCATTGGAATCTGCCTAGTATGGGAATCGTTCAAAGAGTTATGTAAAATTTGTGTCATCAAATAATATAGGGCAACATTATAGATCTGTGTGCGAATTTAGGCAATTCTTGGCAATTTGTTTATTAAATGAACTTCCAATTTTCCATGCTATTCTTCACCCTACCATAATATGTCTATCAAAAATCCACATTCAAAATGGTTATCATTAAAACTTTATTAAGAGAGTGAGGTTTCGGTTCACTATCAGATTTACCAAAAGATTTATTCGAACATTTCGCACCAGAGCTAACTAGAACAAATGCTTCACGTCCCATGCGGGAGAGTGGCGGAGAAACCGACGAAGCATGAGAAAGCTCTCATGCCATTGGAGTGCCCATCGCTGCTTTAGGCGCTATACTAAGCTAAAATTATCCCAACTTGGCATATATATTTCAATTGCAATTCGCACTAATGGCCCCTTGATAAGCCATTCAATTGCAATTGCAGCAGTGTGAAATTCTTAAGTTGACCCCAAAAAAGAAGTAAGCTCAATGCACCGTTTTCTTCTCGACAACCTCTGACCGACCAATGGCAACACTTGCACTGGGTGAGTGAGCGAGTGCGGAAATGCCTCGCAATTCTTGACAACGGCAAACTGTTATGCAATTAAATTAAAGTTGCAACAGCACAAAGTAGGAGCAACTGCAGCCATGGTGAGCAGGGTGACCGCATTGCATTTGTCCGCCAATTGCTTTCGCTTTGATTGAATTTATTTTATAATGCGCTCTGTAAGATGCAATTTACAATTTGCATTTTGCAGTAGGGAAACGTCGGACCAGACGCTCGCACACACTCGTGTCCACATGATAAATTGTATTATTGGCATAATAATATATTTACGAGCTATGGGAAAGGAGAGTCAGATTTAAATTCATTCATTCATATTTCAAAATGCACATTAGCGGCTTCCTTCCATTTCCACAGACAGCGACAGCAGCAACAATGATAAATAAAACAAAAATAACAACAAAAATGAAAAGGAAAATGGCAAATTGCAATAAATAAATAGAAAACTGCGACTGTTGCCAGTCTCTGCCTCTCTCATTCAGGCATTTGCTTTGCAAATTGGATTATGCCTTATTGTTGTGCCACATCCTCCAGCGGCAACAGCGAATGCAGCAGCCGCCACACCAACAACAAATGCGTTTGTGGCGGAGTTTGTAATTACAGCCATTGCCCAGATCCACACACACACCGCTGGGATTTATGTGCATCTCTCCCCCTCTCCGCCATACGCCTTTAATTATTTGCACGAATTCGTATGTAAATCACCCATCAACATCGACATCTATATGTAAACGTGCTATGTACGTAGTAAAAGTGCAATGAAAGCCACAAAAGGCACTTCAATTAAAGGGGCCGGGTCGACATTTGAGTTTCCATAGATAAACAAAACTGCTCGCCAAATTACAGCATTGTTATCGGGACACACAAATTTATGATTGAATCCAAAGCATTTTCTCGTTTCTTTTGCTGTAGTTTCTGTTTTTTAATGGCCAAGTGAAAAACCAACCACAATTATACAGTCGAGCAGATTCGTAGAGTTTTCAAAGTTTAGGCAAACAAAATGGGCACATCAATTACCCCAAAAATGAAATGAAATGAATTAATGAAATGTCAGTGTGTTTTTGTTGTGTTTGCCTGAATGCCAATGACCGAAATGAGTTGCATTTCTTGAACAAGGTGCAGTGATTTGAAACGTATGGAGAAAACTTTAGGAAACAAGTGGGCCAATGCTAGATACAATTGCTTTTAACGATCATGGAAATTTGAGAAAACCCTGCAACCCAAAAGCGAAGAAACTTACATTAAAAACAATTCCCACAGTAAATAGACTTCGTCAAACTATATAGGTTTTTGATTGTAATTTTCACACCAAAACATAGTTTCAATTGCCTGAAAAAAACAATTGGAATTCCTAACCAGTTATAGCAGTTCTGACATGCGAATGTAGCTGCTGATTTCCATGTGGGTGTTGTTTTTATTGAGCTTAAGCCGGTTAAAACGTACACATGGGCATTTCCATGATGTCGAACGTGACCGTCGAACGCACTTAAATTCAAACAAAATTCGAAATTAAACGGATTTTTGTTTTGACAATAGGCTTAGCTTACATCTCCTAATTATTGGTGCGAATGGCGATTTTGGTGAAATTTTTGTTTTCAAGACAATTGGAAAAGTCCAAGGCATTCGCACGGGACAATTACAGAAGTGGGTTTCGCGGGCGACAATTTATTCGCCGATATTGGCGCATTATGAGGCAATGTTTAAATGTGACTAATTTTAGAATGTTGTTGTGTTGGTTGGTTTTAATTTTGCCTCAAAATATGTAATCTTTGTTTTGTAAAATTTAATTTCAAGCACTTTCACAGGACACACTTTTCCAACATAATATTGATGTTTTTATTGCTATAAGTTTGGCCTACGTTAGTTCAATTTAATTGATTTCCCATGAAAATCTATTTATTAGTCTAGTTGAACTTTTCGGTGGAAATATCATTATGATTGTCCAAACAGCCACATAGTGTTGTTTTTAGAAGCTCAAACTGAGTTTGTAAAATAAAGTATTTCCGACCACATAAAGTATATATATTTAGTCTTGATCAGCAGGATGAGCTGAGTTGATATAGCCATGTCCGTCAGTCTGTCTGATTCTATGCCACCTTCTTCCGTCAGTTTTAAAGCTATTGCCACCAAACTTCGCACGAAGTCTTCTGGTACAAATACGCTGCACATTTCTCGGAACCGGCCGGATCGGATGACTATAACATATAGCTGCCATAGGAACGATCGGTCGAAAAACTAGTTCTAGTGAGAAAAACTTTTTTGTTTTTAATGCAAACGTCTCCAAATTCCGTTTTTACTAGTTTTCTATGCTTCTCCATGATTGTGCCTAGTTTGGTCGAAATCGGACATCTATATATATAGCTACTTATGGTTCGAAAAATAGTCTTAGTAAGAAGAATTTTTTTGTTTTTAATGTAAACCTCTTTAAAGTTGGCATATATTTATTTCGTATGCTTTCACACAATTTCTCAAAGTTGTGTCAAAATCGGATGACTATAGGTTATAGCTGCCATAAGAACGATCGGTCGAGAAACTAGTTTTAGTGAGAAAAAGTTTTGTGTTTTCAAAGAAATTGCTTCCAAATTTGGTATTTCTTTGTTTGCTTTGCTTTCCCACGATTCCACTAAGTTTGATCGAAATCGAACTGCTATATTAGGGTGCCCCAAAAAAACCACCCACCTTATATAGGTCATAAAGTAGATCGAAAATTATAACAAATTGTTCGTTCGGTTTCACCAACGAAGCCTTGGTTCACGAATTATGGGCATTTTTGTAAAAATTATTATTAGATTCATGCAATGAAAAAAGCTTTAAAAGCGTATAACTCTGGAACGGTAAGACCAAATTCAAATTTCATTTTTTTTTATTTTTCCAAATTTATCCATCTTTTAAACTGCATCACTAGTTTTTTTAGTTTTCATAGAAATTTTAAAAGCTATAATGCCTTTACGAAAAAATGTAATAAATGGTACCCAAATGAGCAAAAGCAAAGAAAAAGCTTATGGTTTATGCTCATAAAAGTAAAATTTGGACATTTTGCTATAAAGATGTTGATTTGAAAACTCAGAAATCGTGCTTATTGACCAAGTAAGATTGCAGAAAATGCTGGTGCAAACAAAAAACATATTTTTTTGGGACACCTTAATCTATATAATATGGCTGTCATAAATGAAAAACTTGTTTGTTTTCAGTGAAAATGTCGCTCAAATTAGTTAGAAAAACGTTACCTTTCCTCTATTTTTTTCGAGTTCAATAAAGTTTGAATAGTTTTATCCTTGGTATACTTGCTGCTAATTTCGTGATCGTCAACATCGGATATTCTTGATTGGAACTGAAATGTGGGTTCAAGTCAAGCTCGATTAACAAGCTAAAATCAATCGTCCCTCAATGCTTTCAAAATATGTCGAGCTCAAGCTTAAAATAAGCGCACCCTAGCTAAACTGAAGTCAATCCTAGCCGACTGGTTTGATAAAGTCGCGATTGAGCGATTTCTGACGTCGTTTGTGATTGATTTGCGTCTGGATATTTTTAAAACTTTGATGTTACTTTTAAAAATCTCTCAGTTCAAATATGAAAGGGCAAAAGTATGTATGCAATCATGTTTTGGGTTTTCAAGTAAGTACATGGGGACTGTCAAAAATTGGCGCTACTAGCAATAATTGGCTTTTAACCATCTGGTAAGCTGATTAAATCTGTTATAGACATCCTGCACAAGTGTGCTTTTAAGGCAGGCACCTTTGCATTAACTAAACACAATGGGCAATGCATTTTTGTTATTATTTTAAAAATGTACTTAAGAGTCATTAAATTAAATTAAATTAAAATCTAGTTATTTTACTGCAAGATCGCTTGAGTGCTGGAAAGTAGTAAGCGCTAAGATGCCGGCTTGATGCCGGTTTGGGTTCCTCAAGTCGGTAGTTCAAATCCTAGAAAAGGCCCGTTAACCCATATTGTAGTTTTCAATTTTTCAGAAGGAAGACTTTGCTCCCCTTTACTCCAATGGGGACCTCAAACCGGCACATTCGTGGAAAATAACATACAGAAAACAAACGTTCCGAGTACATTTTTCACTTAGACTGGCTACAGACCAGTTATAACCCACTTTATGCTATGATCTTAGATGGATGGTAGTGGAGTAAAAAGAATTTGAATTGAGCGTCAACATCTTCTTCAGAGACAGATCGGTTAAGAGAGGATAAGGAAAAACTGCCATAAGCTGCATAATGACAGAGGAGAGCTGTGCACCCTCCTTTTCAACCGCCGAGTTGAAACTTTTAGAAGGGCATGCATCGAATTATGGTTATTCGACTTGAAGTTGCATGTTGTTTATAGCTTATAAATTGACAGTGGTATTCCTATGTTCCTCTTATATTATAAGAGCTTTGGTAGAGCTTCTTTCCACATACTTTTGGCTGTGGTTTCGCTAGGTGAAAGATAGGAACAGTAGGAATTTCATTGATCCATTCAAGCGCTTTACTAATTGAATAAGATTCATTTGGCTACCTTTTGTAGAAGCATTCTTGGGAGTTACAGTGAAAGTAAGGACCTTAAATGTATCTGGAATAGAATGTTTAATGCAACTAGCTAGAATAAAACAAAGTAGATAAGCTTCTTCGATTTATAGGAAAGATGGGACAAAATGCTTAGAAAAAACTTGGAACAGTTTTATTTTTATTACAAATTAATTGTTGAATCGCCATTCCGAACCAGTCTTAACCCCCAGCTTCCTAAAACCTTAATGTCTACCACAACTGTGCGAAAAGCCTTGAGCGCCCCCATTGAGGAGTTAAATGGTTTCCAAAACAACAATCAACCAGATGAGTGCCTAAATATATCAATAGCAATTATTTCTAGCTTCTCTTTCATTAATCATGCTCTCAAAACAAAACTAAATAAATATAAATAAACACAAATAGCAATCAATAAACATGGAAACCAAATGCCGCTGACCAGCTGTCAATGATTGGAGTTGCCATCTTTCCTCTCTTTTGTGTGTTTCTTTAAGGGCAAAGATCGGATGTTTGTTTAGCTCCTCCGCTGTGGCCAATCCAAGGCAAAATGGGCACATTTCCGCACAAGATGGTCACAGTCCAAAAATATCATGAGCCGATCCCTAAGAATAGGCCAAGTCAGTCAGTCATTCCATTTCCATGTAAAGCGTCAGATATGCAAATATCTAAGCAAATAAAAACAGCGATTGCATTTTGGCTTAAGGCATTTAAATTCCCAGAAAATGATGCTGGAAAACGAGAGACTGAAGCTGTAGCTGGAGCTAAGCTGCCGTCGCCGTCAACGCCATCAACGTTACGACATAGTTTTTCGTTTCGTTTTTAATAAACATTTGCAAATGTCTATTAGCCCGCCCCCCAACCAGCTGCCCCCCCTCTATCCAGACCATATTGCAGCTATTGCGCATGCGCAGCTTTTTTCAAAGGAAACGAAACTGAAAAGCAAACTTGTGGGTTATCAAGAAACGGGGGAGGGGACGCATGGCTAACGACGACTATGTTGGAGTGCATGTAAATTAAGACTTTTAGCTGCAAAAATTAAAAGTGTAATTTGGTTTTCTTGTAAATTTGCCTATATTTGTTTTTATGTATGCCCCAATAGGCAGCGCCCCTGATCTGGTCCCGTTTTCCGTTATGCGGATTATAGACATTCAAAAGTAAAAGTTGACAGAGAGTAAAGGAGTGTTTGGGTATGACGTTGTTGATGATGATGATGATGATGATGATCAACGAACTTGAACTTTGACAACCAAACCTTTCTCCTGTCAGCTAATACTGAAAGAAGTGCTGATTCATATTCGGAAGCAATTTCCAAAACGGTTTGATTAAAATCAAAAACTAGACTTAAGCAAGCTAAAGCTCAAACGATTAAAAAATCACTTAATATACTGTGAACATTAAATTTTTATAAAATCTATTCAAAAAGCAAAAATTGCACATAAAGTTTAGTTAAGATATTCACAAAACAAAAGTGTGGTTCAAGGAAGACTTCAGAATAATCGCCATTTTTCAACAAAATGGAAAACGCCCATTTTCGCTCCTTAAATCGTTTTCTATTTTTGGAAGGAAAAGCCTTCGACAACATAAAAGCATGGACTGATTTACCGTATCTATGACAACTGAGTTATACAGAAGAGAGGACTCAAAAAAGACGAAAAAAGCAAAAAGCCCTTGAAATGAAATTCCAACTAATTTTGAAGCCACTTATCAGCATTAATGAAACTTGAATCCTCTATT